>JAPMOQ010035930.1:487734-579431 GCA_026543055.1 Argiope trifasciata
AATGTTTTTATAATGATTTAAAATAAATGTTTTTATAATGATTTAAAATTAATGTTTTTATAATGATTTAAAATTAACTTTTAAAATTAATCAAACTTTATATCAATGAAAATTTTATATATTTATATTTAAGTATAACAATTTGAAAGTCATTTCAACTTCTTTATTCTTAATTATTTTTAAATAATAATGAAATAATTAGTTCTGACCCAAAATTTTGTTATAAATTTCAATCATTACTGATAAAAAACCGCTTTACATTCTGCAATATTCATAAATAAAAAAATTATTAACAGATAATAACCTTTTTATCCTTGTTGTGACAAGAATTAAGAACATTTTGTAAAGAGCCATAATAAAATTTCTGCTTTTTCTCATTATGAATACTTTAGATTTGTATTCCTTTTCTAATTAATTCCATAATAATTATCAATTTACATAAATTTCCTTAGATTCGCATAGCTGGTCACCAAATTTCTAAAATAATCATTATTAGTAAATATTTATTATATTTTCTCCATAATAAGAAACAAAAATATGCTTTTAAAGAGTTTTTGAGATTTAATGCTTTTAGCATGCAACCCTGACAAATATTTCATTTGTTTTTAGACTTTCCATTCGTTTCTAATTTATTCTGAATTTTTTAAAAGTTTATACTGCCTTGAACCTAAATTTTTGAAATATTAGTTACTAGTTTAAAAAATCAATAATAGCTATAAAAATATTCGTATTTTAAAAATTAAACATCATTTCAAAAATCATTTTTTATATTTAATTTTTTAATTTGTGTGTAATATTGTATTTTATGGAGATTCTCTTAATTTTTTTGTCTTCCAACTTCAAAAGTATTTCTTATAAAATTAGCTATTTTTTGATTTTTAAATATTCATAATAACTATTATCTATTGAAAAATGCATATTCAAAAAGAACTTTTTTTTAATTCACATTTATAGCAATAATTAACAGCCGTTTAAATGTCTATATATATATTCCATATATCAAATATTGTCGAATAAAATAAAAATATTAATAATTCCACCAATTGATGATGATACAGTGCAACAAAAGAATAGAGTAAAAATAAAATGCCATTAGGAATTGAAGTCTCTTGGAGTGTCATTTTAAAGTGCAAAATTGGTTAGAAAACCTAAAAAATCAAAAGCGTTTTATATAACCTAAAAGAAAAAATTCTGCCTCTCGAAATTTTTCTTGTAAATATGGCAATCATTTCGTAGATTTATATAAAATATTGGTACAAAAACCATTCAATTATGAAAGGAAAACTGTCATTTTTCTTTTTTGATAAAGAATGAATGAAAATTTTCAGTTAGAAGATTTTTCAAGCAAATCACCCAGAGCTTCGTCCATAACATTATAATTCAATCAAATTAAAAATAGTTACCATGATAAATATTTTAGAAACAGTTTCTAAATTCATATAAAACTTCAATTAAAGTACAATAAAATACCAAAATTCCTTGGAAACTAGGATTTTTTCGACGGACTTACTGATAGTCATCTGTGCTTCAAGTAAATGAAAAATATATGTTGTAGTTCCTTTATCCTTTCCGAACTCGTGATATTATTTAATTTTGTATTCAGGCATTAACAATAAAATTAGAGTTTATGCATGGTTGACTCAAAAGAAAGGGAGGTAAAAGAAAAGTTACTAGTTGTAAGATATGAATAAACTTAACAAAAAGAATAAAATTCTGTCGAGAGCCATTGGATTAGAAGACTTTTAGCCGGGATCTTTTATATGAAGATTGAAAACTCTTATAATATTAAGAGTTTATTATTGTTTATAATATCAATACTTAGTCGTTTACTCAGAGGAGTAAATTCCCTTGGAATGTCTTCAGCGCCACCTATAAGATAAGAGTTAGTTCTCTAAATCTGTTTCCTTAAAACTTTTGCATGGGCAAATACTTTTTAGAGTTAAGATATAAATAACTACATAATCAAAAGTGATAGACTTTAAAGAGAAAATAGAGAAAAAGAGAAAAAGTTATAGGGACAAAGAGAAAAAGTTATAGGGACAGATTAAATTTTAAAAAAATTGCGAAAAGAATACAGTGGCTTTAACAAACACAATGACACCACATAAATAAAGTTGTACAATGTAGAATGTGTAAATCAAGATTAAACTTTCAATAATTGAGTGCGTAAAAATTTAGAATAGTAAAGATTTGTGAAGACACAAGCTTATAAAATAAAAAAAATATATTTATTAACAAAAAAAATTTAAAATAAAGAAGTACGCAAGCAAACGAATTGCAAAATGGTACATACTAGAAACTTGTCTTCCCCATTTGATCTAGAGCACAGATAAAAATAAAGCAGTATGAAACATCATTTAAACAGATTTTAAGTTTCACGGTCATTTATAAAGTAAGCAGATTTAAAATTAAGTCCAACATTTAATAGCGCACAATAGGGTACATAATATGAGCCCAATCAACCCTTAAAGATATTTTTGAAAGATTTATAAGATGTACTAATAAACAATAGCATGGTTCTTGTATCATGAAATTGAAACTTATTATATGTTTTAAATCATTATACGGTTTTGAAAAAATATTTTAAAAATCAAAGTAAGTACAAGATGATCCTGGTGTTTTCTTGAAGGCCATTGGATTAGCGGACTTTTGGCCCAGATATTTCATATGAAAATTGAAAACTCTTACAATATTAAGAATTTATTATTATTTATCGTATTCTCAAAATCACAGAGCCCTCCCCAACCCCCCGCTCCGCCTTCAAAAAAGTGTAAACAAAAATAAATTGCACTTTTTTGTACTAAAAATCAATGTTAATTTGCTTAAATAACAAAATTCAAAATTAAATATTTCCCGTTGTATGTTTGATCATTTCGTATATTCTCTGGGTGGATGTAGTGTGATTATTCATTTAAAAAAAAGATTTTGCATGCTGGAATCATACCTAATAAATATTTTTTTCCAGGCCATTACATTTATTTTCCAGTAAAGTTCAGAATTTTTTTGACATTAAACTGATGATAATAAAGTTAAGATATTATTATTTATAATAATTTTATTACCATTTATTATTTGTAATATTATTAATTTTATAAATATTTTATTCTTATAGGAAAAATACTGCTAAAATTTAAGAATTTTATTTATAAAATAGATTGATTTATTAATTAATTTTTTATTTACCATTAAGTCTGTGGCCAATGCTCTTAACCTAAAGGATAGCGTCGGAAGGAATTATATTAAAACCAAACAACTAAGCATTCGTTGTATATAAGGTATATAAATATTTTTTAATTAATTGAAATTAAAAAAATATTTTTATGAGAAAAAATACATTCAAAAATTATTGGAAGTAGCCAATTAATGAAATTATATTTTGTGTGATGATTCTAAAATAGTCGAAATCCTCCTATTTTCTAAAAAAATCATTAAACTTGGGAAACATATGATTTTTTATTTACTTTTATTGTAACGGCTGTTAACTGATATCTTATGATCAATAAATTAATTTTTTCCAAATGGTTTTTATGGTATACTAGTTCTGAATAATAGTATTTTAGCATCGCACATTAAGAATTAGGCTTCTGCTCTCATATGTTATTTTCGAGGAAATAATTTAAAATTTCCAAATTATCATAATTTATTTAAAATGTTTTGTTGTTATTTTAACTTGAAAAATTTTAATGATTTGTTTGTTAATAATTTATTTAAAGAAAGTTTGACTTACATAAGTAATTAATTACATTTGGTTTGAATTTTTGAATAAAGTAAGATATACTAGTTTTGTAGTTTTCCTTTGTTTATTAAAATCGTAATAAAAAAACTTGTATATTTCCCGATGCTTCTCACAAACAGACATATGCACATATATAAGTACATACACAGCGATGAATTGGAAAAGGATTCCATTCTATTATATTAAATATTTACCTTATAATATATTAGAAACATCTGAAATCTACTGTTATATAGTATGTCCCTCGCATTCGTAACTGTAATAAAAAAGTTATTTTTAAAACTTTTAACCTTGGAACTAATATTTAAATGTAGTTAAATAACAAAAAAAATACCACACATACGTGAGACAATATTATTTATTACCTATTTGTTATTTACTAATTTTTAGCAAAATATATATTTATTGATTTTAATTCCTTAGTTTCATTCAAGCACAAACTATTAATATATTGTGACAAAATCAAACATACATGTATATGACGAGAAACTGGCCACATATTATTACGAATTTAAAATTTTCAGGTTTAATTTTAATTGATTAAATTTTTAATGGTTTAATATTTTCACGAAATTTATTTCAAAAAGTGTTATATGCCAGTTTAATGAATGAAAATCGACATTTCAGCGTATTAAAATGGCATAAACGAGAAAAATTATAGTTAGGTGATAAGTTTCTCAGCAACAATTGGTGTTGGTGAGAGCTCAGAATCGCACTTTTAATGTTGTACAGTTAGTATCCCCCTAACCTCATCTTAAATATAATCATTTATAATTTTTCTACTTTAGACTATAAAATATGCCATATTTTTCTGTCTATAAGAATATTAAGAAAGTTATTTTTTTAAAATTACTACCTAACTGTTAATATATCAACAGAACAATTTAAATAATAAAAAAATTGGTAAATGTATTAATTCTATTATAGATACCTACGTACGTTTCTTAGTAGTACGTTTTTAACAGCGCCCTCTATTGGCGAACTAGAGAATTTAAATAAATGAGAATTACATTTTCTCTTTCCCTGTCCCTCCTTGAAGTGAGAATAATACTATTATTCAAAAATCGTTTTGAATTTGTTAAAAGCGTAGTGTAATCATGAGTTTCCAATTATGATAGCTTTTTATAAATTAAACAAAATGCATATATAGCAAATATTAATTTTACCTCAAAAAAGGATTTTTTTTTAACTGAAGAAACGAAATGAACTATGGTTAATTAGTTAGTAAGGTACTTGATTCAACGAACTGTTAATTTTGGAATTAGAATGAAAGAGCTTTACAGTTTTCTCAGCATTGCTTTAATTATTTTTAATATTTTTGATTTTTCAAAGATTTTTTGTAGGAGTTTGATTTCTAAAAAATGCTGAAACATTTTGGTTTTGTCAATTAAAAGTAGCTAGCAACTTGACCAACATATTCTATATTTTTAACATTACGATAATTGAAAAATTTATATATTATTGAATAATATATAATATATTTATATATTACTTTAATGATTATTGAAAAAATTGTATACATATAAGATTGGTATTTAATATTTGTGCAAAGATTTTGCTTATTTCATTTATTTTAAATCTGTTATTTACTTTTATTGCTTGTAATTTAAAGTTATAATACAGAAATTAGAAGGAAGATAAAAATTTTAATGATTTAACACTTTAGGATTATTTAAACAGTTTGTTGAAAAAATTTGCAGATGAATTTTGATAAATAAAATATAAAAAGCATTTAATTTTTTTATATTTTAGCAAATTTTTGTATTACATTTTTGTTGTTAATTATTGAAATGAAAATAGTTATAAGGCAATATTGAAGGAATATTTTATTTCACACAAAATACTAAAAATACTAAATTTACTAAATAAATTTATTATGAGCCAAAATAATAAAATCCCTCGGTTTCTGTTTTATTTTAAATTTTGAATGATTTATTCAAAATACCATGAGAAGATAGCATTACTTACATTAAAGAAAAAATAAGAGTAAAAATTATAAACGCACAAAATTAAAATAAGCTATTCTTTTGGATATTAGATTCTTTTTATTCATGCACGAATGTCAATGATAAATATCGTTTAAAATTAAATTAAAATATATTCACGTCCAAATTAATCTGCGGATCATTTCTATGTTTTATTGTTTTTATTATGCATAATATAAAATATTGCAGTTTAAGATAGTTGGTTTTAAAAGAAATGTTTCATAAATTCCTTAAAGTGGTAAAAATCATATATAAAAATCGAAATGTGACTTAACTGAAAAGTAAATTGTGTCTACATTTCTAAGGAAGGATTATGGAGATAGATTTTTGCCTTACTAAAATGACATTTTTAAAAACATTTTTTGATTAAAAGTAATAAAACAGTTTTTATTTTATTTAAAGTCCTAAATGAATCCATAGCATTTCATTTTTACATATGAAGTCATTTAGTTTAAATAAGTGGAATTTTATTGTCATTAATATACATCACTGTTAATGTATATATTATTGTCCCACAAAAATAAGTTTGCAACGGTTATTCAACAGACTTTTAGAAAGTGTATTGAATATGACAGTTTCATGATGATGAAGATTTGTTTTGTTTTTGTCAGAATTTGAAAATTCAAAATTTTTCTATGTTTCTTCGAGGTGCGTGATTTCCCAAACGGATCATCATGAACTCAAAACCGGAAACTTAATCTGAACCAGGAAGCGCCAAGTTTACTATTTTAAGTAGAAATAAAAAAATGATAATGCGTCGGGGTTACAAGGTGTCCCAAGTTCAAGGAACGTTTAGGGGATGAAAGCGTAATCTTTAAAGATCGACCTTGAAACGGGATAGAAGAAAAGGAACTAAGGTGTGTCACCGTCTCCCCATCGCTCCCTGTTTCTTTCAATAAGAAGTACGGGGTAGATTTGGGTGAGGGATTGGGTGCACTTTTTTATGTTGGCACGCACACAAAAAAAATCTGTTCGTCTTAAGTTAGAAGCTATAAAAAAATCTATTTCCGCCTTTTCTTAGGTCCTTGACCTGTGAACTTGACATAAGGATTCTGAATCGAGACGAGTTTGTTTATTTACATCGCACTGTTTTTAAAAAAAAATGAACCCATTTTCTCTAGCTTATATCAATACATGTCCTTCACTATAACTGTGATACAACAATCTGTGATAAATCTTTGATCTTCATTATAACTGTGATAAATCTTTTTCAAAATTTACATTCATGCCTTTTTGAAATGAAGCAACCATTCAGCTGTTTGCTTAAATTAAAATAAGATGCTAAACTAAGACATAAACTAGTTATCGATACTATTTTATAACAAAATAGCACAGTATTCAATTTCAAAGTCAGATCAGACATGAACAGGAAATTTAACCTTTGCTTCAATTTCGTTAGTTTCGATTTTTTTTTTCCTCCTTTAATTTGCTTTTCTAAAGAAAATCGTAAAACAAACTAAAATTAAAGCTCTTGAAGCAGAATAACTATTATAATCTCAGTAATAAATAAAATTATTGAAACATAAAATGCTGAAGATCTTTATATGAACAGAAAAGATTTTGAAAGAAAAGATGAAAGATAATTCAATTTAAAAAATATTTTTCTTCGTGATTTTTGGGAGCTCCAATTCAAAATTCTATAAGTTGAGCTAGTATAATCTCTGACATAAAAAAAATATTGAAAAATAGCATAGTTGTTTGTCTAATTATGTACCTAAGTAATGTATACTTTGATTTAAATAGAAGTATTTTCTTATAATCATTAAGTTAAGGTTTTCTTAAATTAAACTTAAACAATCTTTAATATAAATACAATTATGATCGAAATACCAAGGCACGGAAACCTGCTTACGAAGCGATAATACCTAATTTGATTCTCATAGAGAGATTCTTCGTTATTCTCCACCGACAATAATTCGGATCTTTTTAAATTGGAGAATCTATTTATTTAAAAATTTGGAATAATTTATTTATCATTTTCTTTATTTCGCTCAGTATAAACAATTTTCCTTAGTATCTCAACATTGTATTAACTAAAGAAATGTATAGCAATCAGTATAAATACATTAAAAATATCAGAATTCAATATCCTAAAATCTCAAGGCAAATCATTTATAATTTTAAAAAAATTGTAAATACTTATAAAATCAATTTCAAAACTAGCTCTCTTATTCTTTTAAACGTTTGAAACATATAACTACAAAATTTAATCAACAATATCAGATGAAATTTTGGGTGTTTTTGTTACATACAGATTATTATTTGTTATAATTGCAATGGAACAAAACACCTTACTATGGAATTCCTTATTTACTATCAGAAATTCAATACAGAGGTATTTATAAAGAAAATGAGATCATTTTCTTTTAAAAAATCTTAACCCGCAGTCTTCATAGTTTCAGAAAAAAATTTATGACGTTTCTGAATTAAATTTCTTTATATATTTGAAATTTATTTCAAACTTCTGTAAACAAAAACAATAACTGGAATGCTCCAGAATACGAGGAAAGATGATTTGGAAACTTTATTTTATTTTCCAATTTCCGTTAATATCTCTCCATTAATTGCAAAATGAAAAGAAATACTCGAAATTTATTTAAAAGAATTTCCAGCAAAATAAGAATATAGTGAAATTTGTCTTAAGACACAAATGCATAAAAATAAAAGAGAAGCGGAAAATAATGACATTTCGAATAAAGTTGATTTAAGCTTTTAAAATTATTCAAAACTCCAATTTTATTTCGAAATGCAGAAGCGATTTGGATTTCATATTGGAATTTCTACTTTTATTCAAGAAAAGTTTCGAGATTCTGATATGGGAGAAAACAGAGAAACAATAGTGTTTTTAAAAAAATTTAAATGGTGCATTACATGCATACATTCAGTTTGGAAATTCATTAACATATTCTTCAAAACTGAGAGTATTTTTGATACTACCTGAGATTTCATAACATTTATTTTAAATAAAATTATGATTTAGAAATCATTTTAAATGAAATAACCATTAATTTTTAATAATTATTTTATCACAGAGTAATAAATCCTTTATCACAAAGTCTTTATAAGTTTACAAAATAGTCAATAAATATTTGATTTAATTTTTTCCATTTTCAGCTGTTAATTTATTCAAATGTTATGATTATTTCGTATACATTTTTTGAAAAAAATATTGATTTTTATTCAAATGTAATGATTTGAATGTTGTATAAATGTTTTTGAAAAATATATTAGTTTTCTTCATATACTTTCAGCTTTTCTGATAATAATGTAAGCAAGAATAGCGTGCGTGTTAGTGCTATATAGTCTGATGATTAAGGGAATTAAAATGAATTTAGATATACTTTGAAGTACGGAAACGAGTACCCTGACGCTATTTAAAAAACTTTAATGAATATTTTAATGAATTAAAATTTGACATGAAACGAATTTTTAATTCATTTTAAAATAATTCCTGAAAATATAATACATCTATGTACATAGATATATGTATTTTGCAACATTTTTAAATTTGAAAAAGTATCTTTTTTATTATATCAGCTTAATTTTTCTTCAATTTTCAAAATTTTTCTTCCCTTTCAAAAAAGGTTTTGTAAAAATGGTTTTGTATATTTTTAAATTGAAACTTTATAGTGTTACAAGGAAATCGAAACAGTTTTCATTGCTTCGTCAAATATTTAATCACGTGATTTTTTTATTATTAAATGCTATATAGCTAACAAGATAATTTCAATTTAATATTTAAAATAGTTTTTCTTGAAGGGATTATGAACAACAAATCACGTATAAATTAAATGAAAATGATGCCTTAGGGGAGTGATCTATTCAGCAAACGCAGCAAATAGAGACTATTAAGCCACATTTAATGAGTTTTCCTCAAGATTCAAAATTTTATAAGCAAATATATATTCTCAGCATGCATACCGATTACAATCAAAGCGATTGAATTAATATTTAACATGTATTTCCTAATATATAGTTATATAAATATAAAGTACTTCTCTTCTGGATATATTAAGTGTTAATATTGAGAAAATATTCTTTCTTCTTAAAAAAATTGTTATTTTTTCACCAGCAAATTTATTTTAATTTAGAATTTAGCGGAATCACATATTGAATAAGAAAATAACTTCATACATGATAACATGGTAAGCATCAAGCGCATTTTGCAAATTCGCTTTAAGATTCACTTTGGATTCTTGCAAACAAGTGAAGGGTTAACATGGCTTTATTAAATGGTAGAGCATATTGGCTAGCATGCGCTATAGTGATTGTAATCACAGTGTGGTGTCCATCGTATAAATTGACTTCATCAAATAACTTGATTTCGGATAATTGTGGAAGCATTTAAATTTCAGAATTCAGAATATAAATTAAAATTTAAAAATAAATAAATTTTAAAAATAAATTGGATAAATCTAAAAATTTAGTTCTTCCATACCATCTTTTATACTAAAAAGAATAAAAATAAGCTATATTTAAGTTATTGATCTGAAATTTAATTTAAAATTAAATTTTAATTACAGCTGAAATTTAAATTTGCTTTTTAGCTTATTTTAACAAAGGAAAGAATAATGTATCATCAATTTAAAGAATTAATTTCTTAAAAAAAGAGAGAAAAAGAATTAATTTAATTACAGAGTTAATTTATTATTTGATAAATGAAATAAATATCAATGGCCGATTGAATGGGTCGAAATATTTACAAAAATCAATTTAATTCATTAACTTAATTTTTTTCCATCATTTTTTATTTGACTGCAGAAAGACTGACTCGCAACTGATGGAATAGGTTTGAAATTTTTACGAGAAACAAATTTAGAAAAAAAAAGTTCCTATCAATTTCTCTGAAAATGAAAACTCACAAATACTATAAACTTTTCATTCTTTAATCTTCCTCGCTTTCTCCAATTCATGCCCTCCGAAAACTGTGTATATCTATTTCGGAAACCTTCCTTAGGGATTCAAACCTTTCCAGGTCTCTCGCTTAACTACGCACCCCTGACAAATTCCCAGGCCCACACGCCCCGAGCACTTTCAATCACAAAGCGACTGTAGAATAAACGGCAAAGAAACTAAAGGAGCGACTCTATAATACATATACAAAAGGAATATTTCCCAAAAAAGAACTCTTCAAAGTGCTGTCCCCGTTACTCAAGAGACCGTAAACTGCTGGAGAAAACGATTATAAATGAAAGCGATGCTGCAATTTTTATTTCTTCACTCAATTGTCTCGTGGGCCCCGGCCATGCGGAAGTGAGAAGCGACGGCAATGACCCCTGGTGGCTGCGGATGAAGATTGCAATGGTTACGGAATACATTAATGAACAAGAAAAGGGCATTAATATTGTTTGGATGAAAGCTGCCATTTGGTTTGTGAAATTGCTTCCTCTTCAAATCCATAACCACCAATACACATTCTTGTAGGTTGCATTCGACACCTTCTGGTAGAAACATATTTATTTTCATAACTGTTATGGGAAGTGCCAATGACAAAGTTGATAAGCGAAAGATCACAATTTATTTATTATTTTCGAACTTATCAATCCTCAAACTGTCAAACATTCACATTTATAGGTTCCATAATGAATATGATGAACCACTGGTTTACACTATTCTTATATTCTCCTATACTACATAATTTCCTCTGCATATATATGATTCAGAAATTTTTATGCATATATATGGACAAAAATTTTAAAACAAATTATCGGTTAATGTGTTAAATATGTTTATTACTGTACAGCAAAAAAAAAACACATCAAAGATCAAGCATGAACTTTTACATTGAATAATAAGTTAGAGTACTGATTTCGAAAAACATTTCTTATATAAGAACGATTGAAATAACGTGCCTCTGTTCAGAACATGAACAAGTCTCAGTGCAATCGGTTTATCATATGAATACCACATCTATAAAATGCAATTTAAAAATGGAAAAATAAATAAAATTTAGATTTTTTTTAAAAATAATGTAAATCTTATTTTTAATTTCTGAAAATGCTTTTAAATTACAGTAAAATCGATAATTCATAACATTTCGTTATAATGAAATATAACTATAAGAAATATTAATAAATTTTGTATTTTATTATCACCCGTTTCCAGATATTTTACAATTTTCCAAAAGAAATTAGAACGAATACTCAGCGAAGATATTTGCATCAGGTATATCAATAGATTGGAAAGGATTTCTTATAGAATTTTGGTGCCTGTATGCTCTATTTTGGTGTTATAAAGTGTTATTGGTGTCATTCCTACTTAATACTTCCTCAAATAGGCGTATTTTTTATTCTAAACAGAATCAAAATTATCATTCCATTAAAATTTTGTTTCTTTTTAGAATCAAAATGATCTCCTATCAAAATTTGATTCTAATTAGAATCACATGAACATAATCTAATTATAATTAAATATGTGTAATTTTGCTTCTGTAGCTCGATTTTGTGCAATCGACTTTAAAAAATGCATTAATTAAACCAAAAAATGATCATCGAATACATTTCGAATTTTATAATAAAATCTAGTAAAAATTCTTTTAATTTGAACAAAAAATGAAAGGATTATGACACATTTGGCAATGAGTAGGAAAAATGCTTTTCTCTTTCACATATGTATTGATTAATTGTTTTCAGAAATTATTTAATTTTCCACTTCTAGATAATTTCTATTGAAATAATAATTGCTATTTGTATGCAGCGTTCTGAAAATTATGTGCAAATCATATTCAGCTCTGATTAAACATGATATAACGCAATGTTATAATATGTTAATAAATAATACTGTGATATCAAAGGCAGCATTATTTTGAAACTGAAAAGAAATTTGTACATTGCTATATGCAAAATACTTAACGAGTAAAAAAAATAGCTAGATTAAAAAATCAGTTTTTAAATAAAGTATTAACTATCTGAGGAAAAAATAATAACTTTGAAGTTAAATTGAAACAGGCTGACATTTCATTTAAGATAATTTAAGACTATATATATTTTTTAATTTCATGAATCATTATTTTAAGGGATAGTCAGAAAACGATCCACATTAATAGTTCCAAAGATGTCTCCAAATTTTCCAAGTAATATGAAGATATTTGAGTTTCTCGGCTGCGTTATTTATTACATCTCATATCTACATACATTAAATATATTAGATGGCATAAAATCAGGATCTATAATCATTTATATCGGAAATTCCGCTTTAATTAAAGCGAACAGATCTTTAAAAAATTTCTCTTTTCAAATTATTTATGTCTGAGAAGACCCATTGTTCAATTTGTTTCCCCTTATTTCGACGAATTTGCTTTGTTTTGCTATAATTGAAAGCAAATCATGCAGAAAAAATAAAATTTTAAAACAGTTTTTCTGTTAAAAATTAAATTAAAAGTTTTTTGAATTATTAATAAAATTACCTGTAATAATGTATTTTTATATCTTCTTCTTATTCATTTTAAATATTTAATCACAAATATTTTTTTAAGGAACCTCATGCATTTCATAGAACTGCAGATAGAACTTAGAACGCCTGTGTTTTGGAGGGAATTTTTTTTTCAGAAAATTCTACGACTTTTTTTTATATCTTTTTTTTTCACTTTCGCTATAATTTTTTCCAATAAGTATTTTTATAAATTTATTCTTGTTTCTGTTAAGTTGATATTCGTGAGTTTACACATAAAATCCAGTAATTTAAAAAAATGTGTTTGACTTGCAGAATTTTGTAAAAAACAAGATTTGAGAAAAGTTAAGCTGAAAAAAGTGGAATTAAATGTTCAAACTTAGAAATTCTATAATTCAAGCAAACCATATATTTTTTTCAAAATGACTTGCATCTATTATTAAAGTTTAATAATATAATAAAATTCAATCGTTTCTTTAATTAATAATTGTTTTATACTAACTTATCTATAATTAGGACATTTCTCGAAATATTAGAAAATATACTTTCTTATTAATACTTTTATGGAAAATATATTTAGGAAATTACTATTAATTCTTTTCATAAAATGCTTATTAATATCAGGAAATAATTCCAACTAATAAGATATAAATTTGCGATATTTATTTTGAAATAAACAGATGAAAGGAATTGAAGAAAAAGAGGTTTATATATATATATATATTTATATATATATGCAAACTTTATAATCGCAATTTTTTGTCTATACTTATAATAAAGCTCACTGTTTGTGTGTGTGTGTACTAACGTTCTACAGGTTAGACCGTTTGACCTACAGCTACTAAATATGGCACATGTATAATATGGATATAGAGAATGCGCACCTCGGAGTGAATTTTTAATTAGAATTTCAATTAATTAAAAATTAAGTGAAAATTTGGAGTTTTTCAGCTTTAACTTCCAAAAATATTAAAGCACAAAATCGATTTTTACATCATAATGAAAAATTTCTTTTTAATGATACTATAAATTAAATTTCTATTTTTAATGAATTTTTTAAAAAATAATTTAATTACATTGTTAAACAACTTATTTCGTACAAAATAAAAATAAAATTTAATTTGCACGAGCTCGTTACCCTCGATTGATGAAAAATTTGCTTTTATCAATATGTTGCCATCATATTAAAAAAAAAAACAATTTTTTTTCAAATTAAAAAATATATATTATTGCAAATTAAACATATAAAAATGTAATTTTTAGCATGTGTCTATAAAAATGAAATAAATATGAAACTATGATTTTTCTGAAAAGTAAATGCAAAAGAAAAGTTCCCAATGACTTTTTCAGTATATACATTATTTATTCGATAATATAGATAAATATTAATTTTATAACAACTACTTTAACAACTTTATTTAAGACAATGTTTAATAGACATCCTTTCAATTCAAGGCCCAACAGCGTTTCTTTAAACCATCAATAATGGAAACACATGTATCAAAATGGTCTAAAGGAAGTAAATAATTATATCGTATGTAACTTGAGGATATAAAGGCTTTCTAAATAAAAAAAATGTTTAGGAAATCATATTTAACAAAATATTCTTCAGACTCTAATAGTTTAAATTTTAAAAAATTACATTTCAATCAACCAAGTGTCACAAAAGCTGATTTATGAATATTTAAATATCATGATTTAATAAAAAAGGTTAATTTTAGAAGAATTCATCGAACGTTTCTTTCAAACTTATGTATTCAAAACTTCATGATTCGCGGAAATTTGATAATAGAAGCCTTATTTATTTATTTGAATGTTGAAGCGGAAAGAATATTTCACAGAATATGCCTTCTTAGAGCCAAAAGATGGCATAAAATTTAGACTTCATAATTTTATGAATTATATTTGCAGGCCGAAAAAAATATTTTTAATCGAGTCAGTTAAATAATATTAAAAGTGAAATTAAAAACTGTTTATGACGAATCTAAGAAATTTTTATTGAATAATGCTTGAAATATGACATAAGTTATTCTGTAGTACACATAACGATTCTCTTTTCAGCAATAAACAATTATCTTTCCTTCTTTTTTCAGAAATAAATAGTATATTACGGGCTTAAGGCCTTTATAAATACATGAAATATAAAACTATCAAAATTTGAAGCTTGAAAAATATTTTGATGAAGAAACTATTAAAAGACTATTTACATAATGTACTTAATTGACAATGGCCAGTTACATAATGTATTTAATTGACAAGATAAGTTGCATAAAATAACTGACAGTGGCAAGTTACATAAAATACTTAACCGGCAATGGCAAGTTACATAAACTATTTAATTGGCAATGTTAAAGAGCATTAAGACTGAGGAACCGATTATTGGACTTCATAAATTTTACGGTCTCAATTTTTTCATTTTTGATATGCAAGCTGCTTACATTCTGTTGTGCGTCGTATAACAATAAATGCAGTAAAAAAATTTTAAAAATATCGATAAAATATTTTGCATTAGAATATCGATAAATCTTCAGGTAACTCGGAGACATTTTATATTAATTAATATAAGTTATAACTAACTATAGCAATTCAGTTGGAGACAAAATATGTCAAAACAGGAAACTTAAATGAAAAAATTGAATTGAAATGTAAAGTTTCAAAGATTTTTTATACGTACCTGAGCTATATAGAAAAATAAATCGTTACCAATTAAATTATGGAAACTCGTCTTCGGATTAAATATGAGACGATGTTAAAGAGTGAAAATAAATAAATGATGCAGTTTCTTGAGCTCAAAAAATAAATGTTTAGTCCTAACCTGAATAAGTTTAAAACATACAACATCTGATTCGGTATGCATTTGTAAAATTACAGGCCGCCATTTGTTTAAAATTAATGCCTAAAAGTTTTCTTTAGTAAAGACGATTTGCACTGAAAGTTTTCTTCAGTGAAGACGGTTTGCACCCAAATATCGAAGGATTGATCTAGCTGTTCTATAATATAGAGCAATTCAATATGTTATATTGAATGAAAGAATGAAATGAATGTTTGACATTTAAAATCTAATAAAATTCACAAATTATAAATAAATTAATTAATTTGTAATTATTTAAATTTGAAAGAAGATTCATATTCACCCAACTTATTTGAATTTGCATTAATAAAATCGTGCATGAATTTTTAAATATATGAATCCTGCATGAACATATATTTGCAGAAATATAGAATTTATTTTCAAAGACCCCCAAACCGACATCCAATTTACTTACAATTCTGACAGACCTCTAGTTAGTAGGATATTCACCCTACTAACTTCAGAACAAGACATTGAACTTCACTATACTAAGATACATTCGATTGCATTTGTTGCAAAAGCATTGAACTTTTAAAAGCTATTTTTTATGTAAGTTTCTATTAACTGTTTTTTTGTGTTTAAAAAAGTAGAGGAACACACTGCCACACTTCTGGAAGCCTTATTGGCTGATATTTGCACGCGAACGGCACGCGTTTAAGAAAGGGGACGCGAAGTAAAATGGAATCAAAATTTAACAAAAAAAAAGTGGCAACCGAAAGTGGAGGAAGGGGCCAATGAAGGGGGTCTTCCCTACCTGGACAGGTGAAGTATAGAATTCTTTGTAAGTAATCTGAATACAATCGTTTTCTAAAATCTAGTCGCGTGTCAGGGAGCACAGAAGAGTATAGAGGGTTCTTGAACTTTAAAAGTGAAATTAAAAAAAAGGTCTAAAAATTAGGTGGGTTCGAAGACATAGGCATCCAACCGTCAAGAAGGGGCTAATTTTTTTTCATCACCTCCTCCTTTTTTTGTCGCAACTCCCCTTTGGTTCGTTACCCCTAGTAGGTTTTTTTTTATCTTCTCAAAATATAGGACAGCCGTTATATTTTGGAGAGTACCAACTATTTGATAGAGTGCAAGTATCTAAAATAATGTGGTTAGGGTTTTCAGACATTGTTGAGTCTACTTTAAGAGGCAGCCACCCAGTCATAAACTGAATTTCCATAGCCTTTAGTATATTCAGCCAGTGGGTTCAACAACACTTAAATCTGAATTTGATATTCTTGAATATTTTAGAAGCTGCACAAGATTAAAATACAAGATAAAATATATTCAGAATTGTGATTAAATGGGTATATTATAGGCTTAAGAAGGGTCTTTATTCTAACTGATTATTTTATTTGTCGTTATGTGATATTTCAAAAAAAAATTAAACTAAATTTGGGAAAATACCACTTTGAAAATAATCTTTTGTAAATTTAAATCAATGGAAATCTATTTATATCCTTCAACAGTCTTTTTATGAATGGTTATTGCTATCCATAAATTAAAAAAAGAGAGTCATAACACTTGTAATGGTTTCTAAATAACAAAAATATCGGTAAAAAGGGTTATTTGTAAGAAAAAAATACAGCAATATCATGCATTTTGATAAAATATCTGATTTTATAACTTCGTGAAAGTCTTGAGAAATAATTTAATAAAATGTGAGAAAATTCTTTTTTATATATCATTTGTCAACATTATGGAGAATAAAATTTTTGGTATTGAATTTAAAAAACAATTTTTAACATGTGACCTCGGAAAAAAATACTTAAAAATATAAATTAAAGATAGAATATATTGCACTTTCAATGTTTAGTAATTAGTTTTATTTAAGAGTTTGATCTTCTTGCAATATTTAAAATTACATTTATTTAATTCTGCTTCTCTTACATAATGCTACTTTTAGAAATATTTTTCATTCGATATGAATATAATTTATTTCGGACATAAATTTCAATAAGATAATTTTTACTGATGTATTCATTAATCCTGTTATCTATCAATTTTCGTCTGTTTCATAAACAGACGAAATATACATTCATTCATCGCACTTTAGAAAAATATTTATAAAAAATCTGACTGAAAGAAGACTTTTTTTTGTTATTTATTTATAATATCAAATATAAATCATTTACCGTCTATTATGATTAGAGAAATTATAACATGGATCATTGAACGCATTAAACATCAGGATATTTTATTGATGATGTACGTGATCATGTTTATTGACGTTTTGACCTTTTTCCCTTTTTTTTTCTCTCAGCTTTTTTTCCCTTTTAGATGATAAATAAATAAGAAGGAACAAAAGAATATAAAATTAAAGAGACACAAACTCATTAAAAAATTTCTTATCATTTTTTATAGAAACAAATTAGTGCTTTATTTGATAAATACGAATAATTTGTTTAAATATGTTATAATTTGTCAATTAAATATGTTATGTAATAATTCTTATTTTTAAATCACAACGAAATTTCAGATTTTTATAATATATTAATGAATTAATATAAATATTGATCATTTTTTTTGGTTTTTAAAATAACCTCATCATACTGATTACGGTTTTATTTTGTAGTATTTTATGACGCAAAAGCAACATCTGACCATAGTGCCCCAAAATACTTCTTAAATGAATCAATTTTGGTTTTATTCTTGAGCAATAAGAAGTAGCTTATTGACTGTAATCTAATGAACTAGTATAAACTATTAAACAATTATATAGATTCCTTGTCTACATTAATCTTAGGTAAATAAGAATAATAACCAATCATGTTGCCATTTCAGTGATTTTCAGAGAATTTGATGATAAATCTATGCAATCATGTCTACTTTCCACCACTCAATATTCCAGATACAGAACACTCATTGTTATATACAAGAGATTCCTTCGTTCAAAGCCAAAATTATTAAGATGCCTAATACTTGCTGAAAAAATTTAGTTACAGAATTGTAGAATGTTAAATAAATCGTCAAAATAAAGCATCAGTATTTGGGATTTATTATCACCAAAAGCAAACTTTTATATATATAATTTAAATTTTTTTTTGTTTCGTAGATACTATTTAAAAGTTGCAATCTATTTCCAATTTGAACAGTTTTAATTCTTTTGTATAATTCATACTAGAATTTATGCTATTCCTAATATTGGGAATGACAGCTTTGTATTCAAACAGATGTGTATTAAAGACTAAATACTTTTGAAGTCAACTCAATTCCAATCATAGAACTCATCTTCTGCGAGAGCGAATGGGCCTTGTCTTATTACGGCCTTTAGAACACAGTAAACATATTAATGCAGTGACAATTATTATTCAGATCATCCAAAAAGAAAATAAGAAGAGGAAGGTTCGACTTAGAAAATTATCTTTAGAATTAGAAAGAAATTGTTTTTCAAAATTATCTTTAGATTTTCTTTTAACTGAAATTTCATCAAACTTTAAATCTGATGAATTCAAAAATTATAAGTTCTAAAAATGCTCGAAAATTAATTTTAAACTACTTTAAAAATTTTAGAAATTAGAAATATGAATTTTAATTAAATGTAAAGGAACAGCGGATAGCATGGACTACTTAAAAAAAACATAAAATTTAAATTATTAATTCGAATTAGTAATTAGCGATCAAAACTACTTTGAAATTTTTTTTTTAATTATATAAAACAAATTTATCTACATATTTCGCATGGTAGCTAAACAATACGTTATTATTTTATAAAAAATTAAACTATGTGGAGTATCTGGAACACACTAAAAATGCCAAAAAGAAATCGGTTAAAATAAAAACAAATACTTTCTTGGATATAAATGGATACTGCAGTCAAATTATAATATTAAAAATCGGTTTGTTTTCGTTTCAATCGTTATTGTATTAATTATATAAATTCCCAAAGTTACAATACTAAAATTATAAATCCTCGGTTTAAAAAATTTCATCAGACAATTTATTAAATACAGCGCATCATATCAAACTTCTTGTCTAGGAATCCATATAATTTATTCCAGTGTCTTTTTGTAACATTTACATAAAAACTTTTATCAGCCATTTGTGTTTAATTATTAAATTTAGGTACAAAAAAAAAACTGAAACGTTTGAAAGTAATGAACAAACTAGGAAATATATTCTCAATAGAGGCAATAATCTAGGATCCAAATCTCTTGAATGCTCTATTAATTGTATTTGCTATTTATATTAGAAACTTGTCTTCTTGCATCTCAGGTTTTATATACGTTACATTGCCAAAGTAACTTAAAGTCCATACTTTACGAAATAATGACTGAAAGCAACTCTTTAAGATATTATTTCAAAGATTCTGCAATTACAAGATTCATGATATCTTTGGTAGACATCTTAGATCTCCTTTATTGAGCCGCACTTTCATATTTATTCTGGAGTTTCGGCAATGTTTGATAAACTGTAAACGAAATTTTTATCATGATCCATATCATATTCTGGTTTAACACGTATAGTCCTAGCAATAATAAAAAGTTTGACTTCATTAAACACATCTAGATACAACTTCCACATCTTAATATAAATAAAGTAAACTATATACACTGAAGTGACAAAAGTCATGGGATAGCAATATGCAAATATACAGATGGCAGTAGTATCGCAGCGAAAAAGTATAAATGCGCAGTTCGTTTTCCAGAGCTTTCATTTGTGTTCAAGTTATTCATGTGAACAGGTTTTTCGTGATTTATGGCGGCACGACGAGAATTAACAGACTTTGAACGTGGAATGTTAGTTGGAGTTAGACGCATGGGTCATTCCATTGCGGATATCGTTAGTGAATTCAGCATTCCGAGATCCACAGTATCAAGAGTGTGCCGAGAGTATAAAATTTCAGGCATCACATCCCATCATGGACAGCGCAGTGGGCGACCACCTGCACTTAACGACCGAGACCTCCGACGTCTGTGTAGAATGTTCAGTGTTAATAGGCACGCAACACTTCGTCAAATAACTGCAGGAATCAATGTGGGACATACGAGGGACGTGTCCAATAGGACTGTGCGGCGAAATTTGTCTTCCTTGGGCTATGACAGCAGAAGACCGACTCGAGTGACTTTACTGACAGCACGACATCGCCTGCAGAGACTCTCCTGGGCTCGTGAGCATATCGATTGGTCCCTAGACCAGTGGAAAACCGTGGCGTGGTCAGATGAGTCACGATTTCAGTTGTTACGAGCTGATGGTAGAGTTCGAGTGTGGCGCAGACCCCACGAAGCCATGAACCCAAACTGTCAGCAAGGCACTTTTCAAGCAGGTGGTGGCTGCATAATGTTGTGGGCTGTTTTTACATGGCATGGACTCAGTCCTGCAACTGAACCGATCATTGACTGGAAATGGTTATGTTCAGCTGCTTGCAGATCACTTGCAGCCATTCATGGACTTCACGTACCCACACAACGATGGGATTTTTATGGATGACAATGCGCCATGTCACCGGGCCAGAACTGTTCGCGATTGGTTTGAAGAACATTCCGGACAATTCCAGCGCATGATCTGGCCACCTAGATCACCCGATATGAATCCCATCGAGCATTATTGGACATCATCGAAAGGTCCGTTCGTGCCTAAACTCCTGCACCATCCACACTTTCACAATTATGGACGTCTATACAGACAGCATGGCTCAATATTCCTGCAGATGACTTCCAACGACTTGTGGACTCCATGACACGTCGAGTTGTTGCACTTCGCCGGGCAAAAGGAGGACCGACACGATATTAACAGTCATCCCATGACTTTTGTCACTTCAGTGTATGTGACCTGACTATTTCAACTCACCAGTAGGCACACGAAAATCCTAAATGAAACATGTCAGCACAAGCAGGGACTAAGGTTGAATTCAAAGAGCCTTCAGCGGCCACGGTTCTCTCTCGCAAGAGGAAATAAACAATATAATATTAATAATAACTTCCTATAATATATAATACATAGTATATCATTCTATATAATCCAATAGAATGTAGTTCCAATGAAAAATTATATGAAGTTGTATGTTTACGAATGAAAAATATAAGACACAAAAAAAGTTATGCCAACAAACTCTCTGCAGAGGACGGACTGACGCTGGGATCCTACAGTGAAATCCTAGAAAGGCTACGTGATGTATATAGCCCACGTGTCCCATTCCTAGAGACATCTTTTTTTAATTTTTAAAATTTTAAAAATATTTTTAAATATATCTCGCAATGCTTTTCATTCTTTTTATAGCTTGATTGATACTGAGGCGCTTTACGACAATATTAAGTACATTTTTAAGTATAGATCATCACAGTGATCATTAAAAAAATGTTTGAAAAAGTAAAAATAGACGAATCAAAAATATTTGGGAATAGCGACTCGAATCCCCCTTAACTTGAGCATTAAAATTATAAATACACTTATAATAATATTATTATTGAAAAGAGTAAAGTATTTATTTTGAAAAAGTACCTATACCCTTTCACATAGGTAGGTAGGTAGTTTGGGGTTTAATGGCACAAGGGGCAGGTATGGCTATACTGCAGTAAACAAATGGTATTAAAAATTACCATTTTCAATTCAGTCATACAATTTAAAATTATAGATTTTTGTTATAAAATAAAAGACAGCCAATTATGAATAGTAACAATGTTTTTTTAAAGATGCAAATCACATCCCAGAAAGGAAATTTTCACAAAAATTGTAAAAAATTAAAATATATATTTCCCTTTCACCGATTTGATCCAACCCTTAAACCTCTTCACCTAAGAATTTGCATAATTTCCTGATAGATGAAACAATTGTCCTGGGGGACAATTGTTTGTCCTGATTAGGCAAACAACGCCTTTTTTTGACAATTATCATTGTGTTAATTTCAATAATAATATAAGTGCACTTGAGATAGTGAAGACTATTTGACTGATTTTATAAATCTTAAGTTACTTAATTATTTCATTTTAGTATATATTTAAAATTACGACTTGAATGAAAAAGGGTGTATTAACGCTCAATAAATTTGATAAGCATACTACTTACCACTTTTTATTTCTTTGGACGAAGGTAATTGCGCGGTTTTTAGTAATTGGCTTAAATGAGCACGATCAAAGAGGACAGATAACTTATTGTATATCGTATTTAGTACAAAGTTGGCTTGGGCAAACCAATTAATTTATGGTTTGAATATACATAAATAAGAAAACAGTCTTCATATTGACTGGTTTATTACAAAATTTTTGACTCATCTACAAGATTGTTGTAATGAAGTTATTGAATTTCATTCATAAAAAAAATTGTAAACAGAAAATTTCATCAAAATTTTGAGTCTAAATTCTGTGGAGTTTAAAACACTTTTTTTCTGGAAGTTTAAATATTTTCCTTCAAATACAAATGCAAGTAATAATAATAAAAATAATTCTCTCATATAGATCCTTATAATCCAAAAATTTATTTTCATTTTGTTATAGCAAAATAAATTATAGAATCATTTATATAGGATAGAGAATTTAGTGACTGTGCTTATGGGCGAAATTCTAGTCACTTTGAGATCTGATTGTTCTTTTAACAATGTAAACACAAAGCCCAACATTGCTTCGAAGTTGTGCAGTGTTTACTTGCCTGACCAGGTAAGTTATAATTCGCGGATCGAAGATCAACATCATTGTCCCCTTATTCTCTGACCATTTAAAGAGCCAGTAGAGGGGTCATCCGTCCAATCGATATCAACAAGATGGTATGGAATTAGATCTCTCAGAAAAGTTTGTCAAATACGGAATCCAAACAAAGTTTCGATACTCTTTTTAAATTACGTTAGCCGTAATCGTTTATAGACTCGGAAGAGTGGAAACCTTAAACAAGATTACCCTTCATGAATTGTATACAAACTTTTTTCACCCGAAAAAAAAACCATTTCAGATAATGCGAAATTTCCGCTAGCAAACCTTTGACAAAAAACGAAATAAAATATATAAAAAAAACGAATGAAACGAAATTTCTGGTTGACGTAAACATCACCATGAATTATTTATAGTCTTAGGGCCAAACCGAATGTTTATTCAAGCAAGATTCCAATTTTCCTTTTTATTTTTTTTATTTTCCTTGATCCCCCTTGCAGTCCTTACCCTTTTATTTTTTTCTGGTGGAGAAAGTTCCATTATTATGAAAGGCCAACAAATGGAACCTTTTTCTCATCAGTTTGGAAGAAAATGAAGATTCGGCGGACAACAGCGAAGAGGCGTTACGCCAAACGGCGCCACTTCACTTCACTTCACTTGAGAGCGAAAATAATAATGAAAAATAAAAACAAGAAATGGAAAGAAATTTTCTACCAGTCAAATTGCAAATTCTGGAGAGAACGATATTTTTTGAAAGCTCTCTGTCTCCGTGTGTGTGTGTGTGAGCGAGCCTTTGAAGATACATTTCTTATATAAACTGGGCGATGTGATGAACGACGGAAAATTTCGTTCCGTTCGCTCATCGTTTTTTATTCCAGTAATATTTCCGCCTTCAGATACATTATTCCTATTTTGAAATATTTAGCAAATCTCCCCGCTTCTCCCTGGTTATCAAGAATAGAAAATATTTGGAAGGAAAGAGTTTCTTTTTTTTTTTCACTTTGAAATTCGCACCTGCTTACTAACTATCAAAGACCGGTATTTAAATAAAGAAAATGTGTTTTTAAAACAATGCAAAGAATCTTGCAAGCATAGAAACGCATGATTTAGAAAGAACAAAACCCTTGCAAGCAAACATTTAGAATAATGCAAAGAAACCCATGATTACAAAATTTAGTAGTTTATAAAACATGCCAATACAAATATGTTATTATTTGTCCTGTAAACAATTGTAGTTTTGCATAATAATTCTAAATTAAAAAACTATAGACACTTCTGCGCCTAACCTAATATGATAAAAGATTTTTTTAAACTGAAAACTTTAAGGAACATTGTATAAGCCACAAATAAAGCCATAACTCATCACTAGACTCCATATGCAAGCTTGAATTGCTGTCCGCCGAATACATTAAAGCCAGTTTGTGTATAGTTGACTGAACATATTTCTTTACAGTGTGCCCGATATTGGGTACTCATCTATATATGAATCACAATCGGTAAAGGAATTGCCAATAAGTCCTTTCTTTTCATATATATCATCTAACCTAATTGGCTCTATGATCATTTATAAGAAGAAATTCTGCTCCAATCCACCCATGAAAATCTTTTTTATTATAAAAAGACAATATAAGAATGATGATAGCTTGAATTTAAAATGTGATGTAGAACGAATAAGAAACTGGCCGTTGAAAAATTATTTTTAAGTCTGAAAAGAAAAAGTTATTCGAAATTTTTAAAAGTAATCTTCGTTAGTATGTAGTTTCGATATGTAAATATATAAATATATATCTTGCATGCATAAAAATATATTTTATAATATTTCATGTCATTAATTTTTTCGTAATTACATTTTGAAGTTCCTCTCATGTCCTAAAATTTCCAACAATAATGAAATAAACTCGCATTATTTGATGACATTTAAAATATCTAAAAACATAGTGGAGAAACTGTACAGTATTTTGTGCTAATAAAAGAAAATAAACATTTGATTATCTTACCTTTATAATTTAATTTATTTTAAAATTTTACTCAATACATATAACCGTAACACAGCCACAAGTAGCAGAAACACCAATGTCGAAATAAATATAAAGGTATAATGTAATTTAATATAATTCAACTAACTTTCACTTTTCACTTTTTTCACTTTGTCATTATTCGTCAATAAAACAATAAAATCAATAGGACCATACATATGGACCATAGGGCTTGTTGCTTTGTAGTCCATAAACAAGAGAAAAAAAAAGCGTTATACAGTTGTATATTCACATAAGGAATTGCTGAAATTGTTTTGATTTCTAGATTGGAGAGTTGGATTGTAATTATGAGCGCTGGTCAGTTCACCTTTAATTCCTCATTGCCAAATGTCCCTTATGCTAACTTTATATAGATCGCTGCAGCTAAAGAGCCCTGTTCACGTTTCACCCTCATCCTATGCCAAAGATTCAAAACTTAAGGATTTCCTCTCCAAACATATTCATGTACCTTCAATAAGGAGCCTGAAAAATAATTTTACTGAAACTTTATCATTATTTAAATTCATCATTCTATTGTTTCAATAACGGACCTGAGCTTATAAATGATGTATCTGACGGAAACGTTCCTCAGTTGTCACTTACACCGTTTGCACACCGTGAACTACCACATTATCCCCACCCCCAAAATCAATTTCAAATGGCCCCTCACTCTAAAGTTATATGAAAATTTATAGTTAGAGCACCCTTGCTCAAACTCCAACCTTGTTCTGTGATCAAAATTCAAATTGTGAATGTTCATCCTACGAAAGTCTTTATCTATTCTCAAAAAGAAGCATAGAAATAAATTTTAATAAAACTTCACTTTATTGAAGAATTTATCAGTGCATTGTTTCAGTAATAGGCCTACTCTTAGAAATGATGTATCTGACAAAAACTTTCTTCAGTTGTCATTGCCAACGATTGCAAACCATTTACTGCCCAAAACATTTTCTCAAAATCTAAGTCCCTCATACTAACGTGATACGAAAATGTGTAAATAAGATCCTATGTTCAGAATCAATCTTCATTCTGTGACTGAAGTTCAAAATCTGTAGATTCGTACTCCAAAGGCCTTCAAAAAGAAGCCACCATATTAATTTTACTAAGACTTCATCATAAGATAGAATTTATAAGTGAATTGTGTCAATAATAGGCCTGAGCTTATAAATGATGTATCTGATAAAAGCATATCCTGACTTGTCACAGTTTTCAAACTGTTGACTATAACCCCTCTCCCCTCAAAATCAGTGTCAAATGTCCCTCAAGCTCATATGATATGAAAATTTGTAATCGAATACTCTTGTTCAGAATTCATTCTCACCCTGTGACTAAAGTTCAAAATCTGTAGATTTGCCCTCCAAGCATTTTCAAAAAAGAAGCAAGGAAATTAATTTTTCTAAAACTTCATCATAAAGTAGAATTTATCAATGTTTTGTTTCAATAATGGGCATGTGCTTATAAATGATATATCCAATTAATCATTTCCTCAGATGTCAGTGTCACCATTTGAAAATCGTGAGCTGCCAGGAAAAACTAAATGTGTCTCGTTCATCAAGAAGTCTATTGGCCTTACTGAAGCAAGATTTTTCTGGCACGCAGCCACAAAGAGGGGACGATTTGATAATAAGTTACGTTCGCAAGCAGCATTAGCAGCAGCACCACGTAACATTATGGGGGCAGTCTGCCTTTTCTTTGCAACCACTTGCAGACTATTCTTCTGGGAGAGGGACGCTTGCAAACACAGGGTGACATCAAATCAAAGGAAACTGCATTCCTGTCTTTTTCCCTTGCGTATATGCCAGCACTAGAGTTTTAAATTTTGAAGCGCCAAGCGATTGAAAGCTTCATCTAAGGGTGCCAGTACAAATAAAATATATGCACAGGTGAATATAATGAATTATTTGACTCATTCAAATCAGGGGAATCAAACTTTTCAGGGAATTTATTAAGAGATGGTAAGAAACATAATGAAGAGTAGACAGTTGAAAAAAAGTTAAATATATCTCATATTTTCAGAATAGGCCATAATGCAAAATTCTACAAATAATAAAAAAAATAATTTCAATTAAGAACTTTATTCATTCAATAATTTATCCAAAAGTATAGAAAAAAATCGATTAATATTTTCAGTTAAATGTAAATTTAAAACACAACAAATTAATAATTTGATTGGAAAGTTATACACTTCATTGCATGCGAAGGTAGTATTAACCCTTCTCATACAATGACAAGTCTTACGTATCGAATTAGTGAATTTTCTGTTTTAATTCTTCATTTAACTGAAAGAATTAGCAATTTAAAAGGTAAAAATCACTTAAAAATGCTTTAATATAAAAAATATCTTTTGTATTATTATAAGAATTAAAATAATAAATATTCTAAGTAAGATGTATAATCTAATTAGGAAGCTAAGTAAATACTTAGGTTAAGAGTTTAATAGTTAAATTAAAACTCTGCTTTGTAACTTCACGATAATTTTTGGAAGATAGATCTAGTAATTTTTATTTAATTTAAGTTGAGAGAATCAAAACCTGATCACTGTTATTTCTGTGCTGATTTCCTCACCACATTAAAGGAAGGGTGTCAGATTTAGCTCTGATGGATCGGAAGTTGCATAATTTTTATTCTCTGAAACCGAAATAATGAATAAATCTATGCACTTTCTATAGTTTAGTTCCGAAGCTAAAATTTTTAAATACCTCACAATTGGCTAAAAATAGTCCAAAGATGGGCAAATCTTTCAGTTAATCTCAAAACATTCTTAATTAAAATAGTTGTACAATGAAGTATGAAATTCAAACATGCACAAAAGAATGGTCTGTATAATAAATACTACAACGCATATTTAAATGCGCTAAAAGAATGAAATTTATCTACACACTCTCACATTTCCTATGATTATAATTTCTTCCGAGGAGTATATTCTTTTTACAAGTGAACGCTCCCTTTGAAAATGTAAACGCTCGAACCACTAGCTGTCCGTCGTTAGAAGGGAAAAAAAGATAGCAATGGTAAGGGGAAAAAGCAGTTGACTCAATTTCTGTACTTTTAGAGGTCGTAAAATTCTGTTCTCCTTTATCACGATTGGCCTCTACGTCAGTCCGTCTCAGATGGACGGATCACTTGGTGTTGACCTCTACAAAATCGGCCAACATTCATTCTTGTGGTTGGTGTCCACAAGTTGAAAGAATCCTGCACTCCCCCCAAAAAAATATGTCATCAATAACTGCTAACATAATGCCTGGAATCTGATATTAGCATAGCGATTGTCTTGTTGCTTTAACATAAAACAATATTAGAATAGATTTTTTAATAAATTATATTGTTAAAAAAAGAATCCGAAATATTTCAATGGTGGATAACAGACAACATATTTTCTACAACTTCATTAGCAAACATGAATTACAATACAAAACTAAAGTGTTGTACTTAAAAAAACATTCTAATTATTTAAAACCTTTTTTTAGAGAGAGATAAGATTACTAGATCGCCTTAAACTGCGTATTTCCTTCTTCTATATTTACTTTTTATTGAAAATAATGAAAACTAAGCGAGAGTCCATTTTTTAATTTTACGAATACTATTTATATATTTTATTATTCAAGCATCATTTTAAAAAATGTACTGAAATATTTTCATCATGGGTCATATTCTACGATGTGTTTAATTTTATCAAAATTCAAACTGAAAGCTAAACAAGGGGCACTTGTAATTAAATTTCTTTGAATAGTAATCAGATGCGAGGACGTACACTTGAGATGCCAAAAAGAATTTTGAAAGAAAAGATTGCAAATTACTATAAAAAAGGCAGTAGATTTATAATAGAATCGAGTCTGATTCTATGACATTCCCACTCCAAAATACTGAGTCTAAAACTACTTCCACATGGATTTCAATAATATCTACAAGCGAAACTTTTAATTTTAGTAAAAAGTGCTTGCAAACCGATTTTATTTTTCAAAATTATAAAATGCAAATGGATTAATTGAAAGTCAATAAAAAATAACCTATCAATAAAAGTTAAAAGCTATAGCAAGAACCGAAAATCATTCAAGAACACCCCCTTAGAATAGTTTAGGTTTTGACTGGATCTGCAATTTTCCAAAAGTCAAAAACTCTAAAGAAAGCTTGAACAGACCTTTATCGTTTTCAATTTGAAGTATTCCAATATCTTATTTGAATAATCCTACTCTGCATATAGAAGGGAAAAAGCCATTGATTTATTTTCCCCTTCTGTAGGTAAATGCATACACCCTTATTCTGTAATAAACTTCTTCCACAAACAGACAGGCCTACCCTTAGAGAATTTAAATTATAACAAAGCAAACGTTCTTGCTTTTTACCGCACACATCTCACAGCCATCCATTCAATTTCTCGGGGGCTCTTCAAAATATGCAAGCGAGATATTGGCTGTAGTCATACCTGCCTACTTTAATATGCATGTTATGCGGGTACAACGATTGCTTCTTCATTCGAAAAATGTCAAACATTTTATTGTTCTTTCAGAAGGATCTTTCTCTTATCATGCGGCCATGATGCATGATAGGCAAGCCACATTCGCTTCTCTGTCACGCCATGCAAATAGACGGGATAAGATTGGGAGACCTTCAAAGGTCTTCATGCGATGGACGTTCTTTGCTAAGGATGCCGATGGTTATTGCTGATAAAGTTATTTTCTACAAAAGCATTTTATAGCAAAACCTTCAAAGAGCTTTACAAACTTACATTAGAAAAAAACCATTTTATTATATCAATAAAATTTTGGGAAAATATTTTATTTTGTCTTATGGGAGGCAGAATTATAATAATTCTGTTATTGATTAATAATAACTTTATATCTCAGCTCTCACTTTTTTTCAATTTCTATAAATATTTTAACTTGTTACAACTCTTCATACCGAGGGTTTGCATTTTTAACGTATTTACTCCTTATTTATTTACATATATTCACGATTCCTTTCATATGGTATTGTCATTTATTTATTTGCAATATATATTGTCATCCATTTTTTACTTATTTTTTGATATATTAGATCCCTGAAATTTTGGGAAATTGTGCCCTAATGTTGACTCCCTCCCTCCCCTTTTATTAAAATACTATAATCATCAATTAATTGTAAAAGATATTCCTTATGTAGAGTGTCATTAAGAAGGTACTAATACTTTATTTGAAAAATTCATTTCAAGATTTCATAATATTTATAATGATGAATTATAATACATGATGAGATTTTAAAAGTTGATAATTGTAAAAAAAATATGAGAAATAAAACATTTTCATAGCAGTTAAAAATATATCATCAATGTAATCTAATTTATTTCATCAGCCTCTCGTATTTACACAATCTCGTTTACGCTTTCATACTTTTTTTCGATAAATTATTTTCTACATTTTAAAATTAGTTTTGAAATATTATCAATGTTTATTTTGTTAACAATATGTTTCAAACTGCAACAGCAGTGCATTAAACTACATAAAGCGTATTTTACACTGAACAGATTCTTAACAGTTTTTTAATCTGAACACTTTATTAAAAAGGAAAAACTGTGCACCATCTCACACCATCTCCAAAATTATTTCCCAGCTTTAAATTTGGAATTTCCCGAACTTAAATTAATTTCAAATTAATTATTTCGAAAATCTGAACGAAATTTTTAAAGTCATAATCATTTTTTTTTTGCTTATAAATTTCGAAATAAAAAACTTTGCTAATATATTTTTATCATTTCTATCGCGTTTGGATTCTCCATTTTTAATTTGACCCCATTTCAAAATTTATTTTGCTTCCTCTATATACATACCACATCCAGTTTGGGTTGTTTATCGATATTTCCCTCTCTATAGGAATACAAAGAACACTTGACATGTTTAAATATATTCAAATGTTTCGATTATTACAGTAAATCGCTATTTGAAATAGTTTACATATTAAAAGTCAAAAGCTCTGTAATTTGATGTAAAATGTAATGTGAAATCAATAAGAAACATTCCTATGAAATTCTGGGTCATCTATATTGCAAACTATATAATATTCTCGAAATCATCCATCGTTTACTAAGCAAAATGGAGATATATATATATATATGACGATGAGTTTTCACATAAATAATGTAATTTTATCAGCTGCTTGAATTAAAATTTGGAGAAGAGATTAATCTTCTTGCGTCAATTTGCTCTAAACACATGTAAAATATTTGCCTTGTACTTAAGTTAGAAAAGCTTTTATTAAATTTAATAGCTACTTTTTATAAGTTTTAATTGAAAACACATAGCATCCTTTTACTTTATGAAATAAATAAAGATAACAACACTGCTTATTAATGCATTAACTGAGAATCTGATACTAACGAAATTTCGAACAGGAAAATACAGACTAGAAGATCCTCATCCTGAAAAATATGTAAATAAAGAACAAGGACATGATGTAACAAGAGGGATAACTTTCAGCATGAACATTTGAAATTTATATAGTAAGGTTTTACAAGTATACCAGAAAGAAGAAAAATCTTTATAGAAAATAATAGAGAATATTATCAATTAAAGAAACGTTGCCTTAATTTTGAACTAATGTTTCTCTTAACCTAAGCGTTCCAGCAGGAGGAGTGGAAGCCTAATTATCCCTATGAATTCAATAAAGACATCAATAAAAGTAATTAATGAGGTCCAGACATTGTAAATATTCGAATGGAAAATACAGCTTAGCCAGACTGATGGATTTTATTCTTTGCGAGTATTATTCATAGCAGCACAATTTCAAACAATACTTGTGAAAGAGCCAATAAAATATGCAATCGTTAGAAGTTCCTTTTTGGAAATTTATTTATTGGGATTAATACACAAGTAGTCGACAATTGAAGGTTTACTTGAGACACCTATTTAAGTAACTGCACTTTTGGGTCATCGTGTTTGCATGCTTGTGAAAATAGAGACCGACAGATTGGTTCTAAATTACCAATTTGATCGATTTGGCTCCTTGACCAATTTGGTTCTAAATTTCATTTCTATAACTTAGATGTTAAATCTAAGTATCAAATTTTATTTATCTTGTTCTTTTCATTTTGCTGTTATTATTATTATTATAATCGGGTATCCAGACTTCATAATTCGACAGAAATTTACAAATTTTGATTAGGGATCACACACCTAATTTCAGTTATTTAGCTCAAAAATTTTTCAGTTATCATATTAACAGACGAACAGACAAATAGATAGACATAATTCTAAAAATATGGGTGTTTCTTTGAACTCTGAAAATTTTGAAATATGAAAATTTCATAAAATTCTTGAATTGGAATTTTTTTCACAATTACAATATGTTCTCTTCGTATGCATGACAGTAGAAATAAAAGAGCATTAAATCATCTGGAACAATCTTCCCGAAACCTTCTAGAATCCGCTGCAATAAATATTATCCGCCCTACCCTCTTTATGATTTGGAGTTTGAGGGTAAAGCCACAAATGTCTTGCATGGCATTGGCGAACATTAGTTATGAAATAGAGGTGTTTGATGAAAATCTTGCATTTTTTAAAAATATTGATTTTATTGAGGAAATATGTAAATTAAAGGCTGCTTTTCCAACCTGTTTCATGCAATTATAGTTGTAATCACAAGAACATATACTGAATTTTATTGATTTAAGTCTCAGCATTTGTTAAGCTATTTCGTTTACATTCATGCGAAAATATGTTCGGCTGACGGTTGATATTTTAACCTCCTAAGTTCAAAATTTTGTAATAAATTACATTTTCAGATACTTATCTATGAATTTTTCATGAAATGTCTCTGAATTACATACGAAATGAATTACATTTTTAGATATCTTATTTATCTAGTTCTTTATGTTTTGTACGTTCCAGTAGAATTAAATTAAAACAATGTTACAAGCGAACTTTCTATAAATAGATTTCTTTCAAAACTTGATAGTAATATGTAATTTGATCTCAAATCTATGTGTCAAATTTACTCCCTCTAACTCAAAGCGTATTTGAGTTGTAGTTTTCACACAAAATTACCAAAAATGTGTTTTTTGAACTCAATGATGTCTGAAACATTGAAATAAGTCAAGATTCCGCCTTCGAATTTCTTGTGGAATGAAATATTTTCTCAATACTTCTTATAAGAAAATGTTTAAAAAACACGCAGGAATTACAGGACACCTCTATATAAATATTCGAATTGAGAAAAATAGAACAGAAATTTAGTGGGTAATTTAATATTGCCGCCATTTTACAGTAAGGCGAAATTCCAGTACAAGACATAGCTCAGGAATGAATTAATTTACAGTAAATCCGACTGTTCCAGTTATTTCATTCTTTCTCCACCAACTAAGAGGATTTATCACGTTGAAAATTGTTACGTGTGCCTTCGCATTCTTCGTCCTTCTTTTTAAGAGAGTACGTCTTTCCTCACATGTTTATTTCTACGACTCTTTTTTTTCCCTTTTCCAATCCCCAAAAATGTGCGCAAATCCCTAAAAGGCTTATAGTTCCATTAAACATTAGGTTTTGGCCTGAAAACACGGTTGCATAAATCAGGCTCTGTCCGAATGATTTAGCAAAGACGGTGAGTGGAGGGATGGGAGAAAGGGAGAGAGTGAGTTGATGCGAGGATAACAGTTTTTGTGTTCCTTTTGTAGTCTCAAACAAATGTGTCCGTCTGTCGGTCGGGATTTGGAAACGAACGATCTTGGCCGTCATTATTGATTTTTTTTCTCAAACTGTCGCCCCCCTTCCATCCTCACAGGTCTTCAAAATATTTTCTTTGATCCCTTTAAAAGTTCCGAATAAGAAAAACACCCCACCAAAAGAAGTTTTGAAAAATGAGAATATTTTTTGGTATTTCCATGAACCTACCACATTCGAACGCTTTGAACCCCCTGAATTTTCCTCAGAAGTAGTAAGCCCGAACCTTTGTGATGATGTTCCCCAGGTAAATGTCCTCTTTTAGAGGACTGTTCTTCAGAGAGGGAGGTATCTCAACGTCTTACATTGCAACATTTAGAAGTGGTGGAAAAAGTTCCTTTGATGCCCCTGAAATTTCTCTCCCCCTCCTTTTTTTGTTGTGGTTGACGAGAGTTCTTAATGCTAAGTTTCAGAAACTTTAGAGCACCATAATATTATCGTGGAATCTATTTTTTCAATTCCAATTATTAGTTCACATTCTCCCTCTATATATTTATTTATATATCTTGTTCAAATTTTCAATCGTTAGCAAAATACTTTTTATTCATCCACTCGAGGTCATATACATTTTTTTAAAAAATTGTAGTAGATGATACTTGATATTAACACTTTTTTTCAAATATTAATTCATGAATTAAATTTGATTAATTTTTAATACTTTTAATATAGTAATTTTAGCATTTTGTAATTAAAACTGAAATCAATAGGCAGTAGCTCAAACGGTAAAAAGCAAGGATTTCAGTATTTTTCACGGAAGGTGAAGATTGCTAGTTCAAATCTTGCGGAAATCAGTAATTTTTTTATAATTAATTTTAGTTTTATGTAGGCGAAAAAAATTCTCTTCTAGAAAATATTTAGCAGGTTCTAAATTTAGGAATAAATATCGTCCATGGCGAAGCGTGTAGATTGCTGGAAAAAATTTCTTTTGCCATTTAATCTGCGATTCTGTCATATGTATATATATATATATACTAATTGTTATTATTTAAATAAAAAAATAACTAATTTTTTTTTCTTTTTTGACTTAAATAGTCATTGATTTAATTTTTTTAATATTAGTTATTTATGAGAATGTCATGTTATATTTATGTAAATATTTCATTAAATACTCAGTCATAAACTGAAAATAAGATTTTTCTTTATATTTTTCAAAGTCGGAGCTGTAATTTTATTTAATTTCTAAAAAAATTAAACTTTTTGTTCCTTTATAGAATTTTATTGAAAATTAGAGAATAAATAAATCAGCAAAATTAGTTTAGCTTAATATTGTATTTTTATTTATTTAACTTAATACCATATTATGAAGCCAAAGGAATTCAATAAGAGGAACAGCTTTAATTTTCAAGCTTTGTTAGCTGCTTAGAATAATACTGAGGCATTATAATATTACCGAAATTTTATACCAGGCCATGAGGATAACGCTAACAGCATACATGACTCGTATAAATTCTACTTTTACAATGAATTATCAAAAAATTCGATATAGATAATATTTAAAATTACTTAGTTATATTTCTTGTTCATTCCCTTACATATTTACTGAAATTTCTGAAAGGAACCCTTTGCCAACTGCTGAAATGATGGGGGCAACACATAAGCAAGTACCTAAAACTGTAATGACAAGAGGGTGAAGAAGTTTAGTGATATATTAAGGGAGTGTTTCGCCTACATACATGAGAGATTTTTGGTGAGATGCGCGTTTTAATATAGAAACTGAAACCATCTTTAAAGAACATTGTGGCCCATTAGAGGAAGATTAGTGGCGGCGCTTCAGTTCAGAAATGAGCTGTCAGACGAAAAATATTTCACAATGCAATTATTTTTAACAAACTTTATCTCAGTCTAAAATTGTGAATTGCATTTATCTGAATTGTGTTTCGGAAATTTATGGACATATTCATTTCCAATGAGGACTTTCAGCAAAACAAAACGAATGAGGATGAGTTTTCCTTTAATGAAACTTGGGGGAAAACTAGAACTAAATAATAGTTCATAATAAAAAGGAAAGAAAAACAAACTAAGGTGAGTAAGTTTAGTTTAATTTTAGCCAAATTAACTTCCCATTTAGAAAGCAACACGAGGGTTACTTCAGGGCAGATTGTAATTTTGAATTGTGGTCAGATGATGAGGACGACACTTGAACTGGTTCCTTCTTCTCCAATCCTCTACATCACACCAGCAGGAGGACATGTGGACTCAACGGATTTGACATGCATTAAACCCACTTATGCAGCAATTCAGTTATTACTTGCGGTACTTTTACAAGCCTCCTGACAGAAAGCTGTCAGCGACTTAAGCCTAACTTAGCGCCCCTTGTTTGCGCCAACTAGAATCAAGAGTACGACTTAGCCATTTTATGCTTCACATTCGCTTGCACAGCCCTTTATTACAGGGGGCGGGGCATTCACTCTACTCACAGAGAGAACACAGAGCAATAACCATGCCCACACCGGGACTCGAACCCAGGACACCAAAATCACGAGGAAGACATGTTACCTTATACCAGGATTTCAATGAAAATGGATTTCAAACCTGGAATCCTTTAATCTCATAGCTCATTACCATATCACCCCAATTTTCAATCAAGAAAACAATGTGAATATTAAATAAAAAACAGATTTTTTTTCAAAAAAGGAAAATTTTACAGTTGGCTTTACGCCAAATCTAGTCTGGGCCCAGAGCAGCTCAGATTAGATCAAATGTAATGGAGGAAATATTTTATTTCCGTTATTTCGTAACTATTGCGTAATGAGCGTTTCCACACAAGATGTTTCTGACACAACAGCTGCCGATATTTGTCGATATTGGTTATGTCAAATTTTATTTTATTACTTGTTCAAATTTTAGAATTGTTTTCAGGAAAAAAAAATGGAACAGTGCAAAAAAAAACATATTTATGAAAAAGTTTTAAAGTAAACTAATATATTTACTGTTAAAAAAAAATCATATAAATAAATAAAGTCGCTTTATCCAACAAAAATCTAAGAGTTTAGGACTCTTAATCAAGAGAATGAAATACTTTTACAATATCATTTATCATCTAATAAATTAATCTTAATAATATAATTATCAATATCACATTATCTTTTAATCTGTATTTCTATTTGCACTTAGAGTAACATTTATAGCCAAGTGTACGAGTCAAGTGCTTTTGTTAGAAGAGCCCAGTAGGCTCATATCCCATTTGGATGCAGGATTAGGGGGGATATTCTGAAGAACAAAGTTATGTTATATTATGTTTTCCGGTTTAGCTCCAATACACAAGGTTGTATATTTTCTTGGGAAAACTTTCAGGGGTAATTGATCTGCATTTGTGTTTTAGTCCAAGAAAAGTCTACAGCAGCCTCATCTTGCGGTTGAAACGTAAAACCTCTTCCAATATTTGAATAATCTGATTTAAATACAGCCAAAGAATAAATCCATTCTTCCGATCCTTGTTTCTCACTTATGCTAAGCCATATCCTAAACTAGGGCTTAGGTGGAAGTTTTTTTTTCAACCTTATGCTCTTAGATTTTCTACCAGTTTTTGAGAGCAGTTGCAGGTTAGACTTAAAATACCAGTTTTGTGCTTATTATAAAATTCTATCAAATAACTGTTTGAAATATAATAAATTTTTTAAAAGTTTTTTTTTTCTTTAAAAAAAGCTAGTCATTTTTCATAAATTTTCATGTAAATAATAGGGATAATATACATCATTAATATGTTAATATCAAATATTTTGATTTTAGAAGAAATATTGATTTTCCCAAAATCATATTTAAAACAATTTAAAGTTAATTAAATTAATTAATTAGTTGAAATAAAATTTTCAATCTAGATTTGTGTAAATCTAATGAATAGATTAAACTGCTTCTTGAAAAAAAAACTTCGCAATGCCATAAGGTTTTTTTTTTTTTTTGAAAATTTAGTTTATAAATATGTGACCTTAAAATTTCAATTCCATTTTTGAAGCCACACTAAAGCTCAACTCTTAGAGTGGAAACAAACTCTTTAAATGCTTTTCAATTAATGAAAATGCAATAAATGAGTCGGAGTCTTACTCTTCGAATTATGACACTCTTGACCAATTTTAAACTCTTTCATTAGCTATTTCATATTCGTTAAAAAGCCTTAAGAAAGTTTGATGTTTTCTACAAAAATTTTAAAAGATGAATTGAATACGTTTGTTGATAAACTTTTTTCGTATTAGAGTAAAATGTTATTCTAAATTATCACATTATCCAAAAAAAAATTTTTTTTTAATTAGTGATAGTCTTACATTATATTAATATTTCTATTATGAAACATTTAAATATGTTCATTTTCTTCGAATATTTTTTATCTGTCATATAAAACAATAAAGAATAATTGAAGAAATTTCTTTTGTCAAGTAGGAAGGCTATAATATAAACCACGAGTTTCACATTCCTTTCATTCTTTAGATAAAAATAATTAAATAAATAATGACTTTATATTACCCCAAAATTTAGAGTTTTTTCCAAAATTATTATCTGATTTGATCTGTTCTGCCACATTTAAAAATAAATAACAAGGATCAAACGCATTCAAAAGAATTAAAACATACGCATCTTCTGAAATCTTACAAAGTTGATCATTTTTACATAATGCTGCTAAAAATATTTCTGTATCTTTCTAATTTATTTAACTAATTTTCCTTCAAGCTATTAAATTTTAGTCTATATGCATCTAAATAATTTCAAATTAAAGAGAAAAAAATTAACCTAGAGTTTTTTCATTGCTCATTTAAGTGTAGCATTACAGATAATGCTATAAATAGTCGAAATTAGGGGTTGAAAATAACTTTTAAGTCTAATTTTTAAATAACTGCATCTATTAAAAATATTTAGCACAAAAATTGCTCGTCTTAGTAATACCTTAATTTGCGTAAGGCATGATGATGCATAAGGCAAATCTTCAACCTTATGAAGATTGGTGCGTTTTTGCCTGCATCTTTATATTTCGATTCATTTTTATATCGTCAATCTTAAGGAAGATATGGGGAAATGAAGATTTCTATTCTTCCACCCCCCTTTTGACGGTCCATTTATGTACCCTGTTTTTCGCTGTCTATAGTATTATATCCTAAAAAGGATAAAATCCAATTAAAATTACAGCAATTTCTACTAAAACTATCGAAAGACGAGATGTTTTGGGCTTTAGGGTGCATGATTAGGGAAGATCTAAATTTTTTTTTTCTCCAAAGTCTTGTCATGAGATCCATAGCAATAATTTGTCTTATTTGCAATGAGTTGACTTAAAAGATCCGCTGTTTATATTTCATTCTCATTAATTTTCTTTTTTAATTTTAATTATAAATATATATTCATTACAGAATTGTCTGACACCCCTTTGGGAGCTTGACGAAAAATTTATATTAAATTAAGTTTTTTCATAATCTTTGAACATCATTCACATTTATTATCTTGGGAAGAATATTTCGTAATAATTTTACTAAGCGTTCTTGGGTTTAAAATATGCTTTATTTACATATGAACAAAAATATTACGTATATTTATAAAGTTTTGCAATTATTTTCCAAACCAATTATTGACCCTGTGAGCCTTGACCACCCAATATGGCCTCGTTCAACCGGGGCCCCAAAGCACCTCAATCGGAACCTGGGGCATTCGAGGCTTATAGGGTTAAACCAATTACTTTTCTTTATCATTATTCTGTGAGTAACAGATATGATTTCATGCATAAAAGAAATGAGGAAATATTTTTACATTATAAAAGATAAGCTCTAAATATACTTAAATAGCAATTTTATAGAATTAATAATTCTTATAAAGAATTGAAGAAATAATATATCCAGATGATTACAGCCTGAAAAAGTTTTTTTTAATATAATTTTTGTTAAGAAGGCACAATAAATAAAATTCTTAGTAGAAATCATATTAGAATATTTTCGCCTTGCAATTTTGATTCATTAATTAATTAACAGAAATTATTTCAATATACCTAATTTCAAAGTAAGAATATTTGATTCATTCACTTGATAGTAAAATTTATATTTGGGTTGTTTTTTGGCAGTTTATGTATTTTTTAAAAAGATTAAATTTTTTTCAGGAACTTACAAAGGCCTTGTAAGAATATTTTTCTAAATGGGAAAAAGTATAGGTATGTATGAAAATATCATTTTCAAAAGCAATCTTTAAATTTCTCATATATTTATATCTAACCATCAAGTTTTCATGCAGAATTCGATTTCATTTAGGGGTGATTCGATTCTTTTCTATTAGATGATTATTAAATTGACTGCATCAATAAGGTGGACGAATATACTTTAAACGTCTGTAGATGATCGAGTGTGAAACATTTTGTAATTTAGAAGTTTAGCAAAAAGAAGTTCTCAAAAGTAGAATTTATTTTGCAATATATCTGAAAGTTTGAAGTTAGTGCCCATTTTTATATGAGGGCATTATTTCTTCTTTTTATCTTTTTATCAAGCATATTATTGTATGTATCTTTCACCCATTCTTTTACATTGCTATAATTAGAAATTTTGCAATAAGATAAACTTATTTAATATGCATTGTTTCAAAAATTAAGTATATCACTTTAATAAAGTTACTCTTGCCTATGCATTTTCTTCATGTGTATGATTAAATGAACCATTTAATAAGTTTATTTGGTTAAATTAATCTGTATGTCTTGTTTGAGAACTCATCGTGCTTTTTTTTTAAAAAAATTTCGGAAGTTAATTTTCGTTCTTTGAAGTAAATGCTACTCTTTAGATAACTTTATATAAATAGTTTTAATTCTATACTTGCATCGAGGTTTTCATTTTTTCTTTCCGAAATATTGAATTTGATTAAAGGAAATAGACTTTATAAGATATTGATTAAGCACTAAACAAATCCTAAATCAAAGACTGTCTTTCAACGTTTCCTCTCACCATTACGAGATGACTTTTTTCCTTTCCACTAAATATTTATCTTGAAATTCAAATTTTAAGGAGCTTTCTTCTGTCTTGTCTGTGCAGCAGAAAACAGAGAACGCATATTATTAAGACGTCCCCAACTGGTGAATGCATTAGATGTGCATGTAAGAGCGGAATTTCTCTACACTCCCCTCCTCTCCTCCCTTTTCTTTTTTCTCTTTTCTCTCTGTCTAGGAATACATTTAGAAAAGAAGTTCGAAATTCCATTTGGCGAAATCCCGAAGGTAGAATCCTGGTATACAAATGACCCCCTCTTGTGCTTCTCGAAGATAATGCCATGCACCGAAAGAAGCACACACACAAAAAAAGAACTTTTTTCTTACTCCAAAAAAATAATGTATTCTTCCTTTCCTTCCCTTTATTCGAATCACTTAAATAACTAAAAAAAAATACAAAAAAAATTTGCCAGAGAGTGCATTGATTCATTGTTATCCATTTAAAGTAGTTTCTTCTCTGACTTTGCCTCCAGGACTACACTTTAGGGACTAATAAAACAAAAATGATGAAAAAGCCCTAAAAAGGAGCGAGCGGGTCTGAAACAATATGCATGCGATTTTTCCTCATTAGCCGTGGAGGAAAGAAAAAGGGGGTATTTTTCCACCCCCTCGAATAATTTATCCCAGGTAGCACTGCTTCAAAAAGGGGCCGTCACTGTTAAGTTGGTATGCAAATTTCTGCCTGGCTCTGCCAATCAAGGGGCGTGGTTTCCCCCGCCCTCATCCAGTGTCAGCCTATCACTGCGCCATCATTTCAACCACAGAGACTATTGATCGGTCGCTCCCTTGCATAGGAGGCACTCTTATGCATCTCCTCTTCCCCCTCATCCCCCGCATCCCCACCCCCGCTTCTCTCTAACAAGGACTTCTCCCTCTTTTCTTTAAGCATCTCCTCCACAATCCGCGACAATGGCGGGTTTTTGCTCTTGCGCTTCTTTTTACTCTGCGTCCTCTTCCTCCCTCTTAAAATCACGTCGTCCGAATGAGACGCGAACGCCATGGAGATTTTCTTCAAGAAACTTTAAAACAGACCCATTAATCTTTGCTGTTTTTAAGTTAGGATTTGCCTAATGAATCATTAATTCGAATAATTAGGCACTAATGAAAAAGGGAGAATACGATGCTGAAGCGATGGAGAATTTTTGAGAAATGGAATTAAAAATCCATTTGATATAGCATTTAAAAGATTATTCTGTAATTATTCGAATGGCTATCTTAAAATGAATTGCTAATTTCCTAAACAAAGAACTAATAATTGAGAAATGGAGAACTTATCATTTAACTTAATTTGATGCATTTATTTCGAAAAAATACAAGGGGTTTTGAATAATTTTAAGCCATGGTCAGATGACGAGGACAATATCTGAGCTATCACTTCTTTCTTAAAATGCTACATTACAAAAGGGAGAATTTTTGTGATATAGAATTTAGCATACTTTCTATTCGTCTGCAAGCTGATTTATTGACAGGACCTGGTTATAAAAAAATTTCTGGCCTCAAAATCCAACAGGTCATTAGGAGAGTAGATGATCAGAGGAGAATTTGATGGGGATAAAATGGGAAACTTTTTGTAGTTGTGTGAGTTCACGTCAGAATGTATTCGCTCTTCTTTTCATCAATTAACCATTACTAATTTCTCTTTTTATATGTAATAAGCGAAATGAATAATTAATTTCATTAATATATAACTAATGGATAAGTCTTAAAAACCACAACATCGCCATGAGCGATAATTTGTAATGACTTTAAATATTTTTAGACTAGTTTTCTTAATTAATCAAGACTAATTATTGAATTAAAGCTTTTAAATTATGTTTGTTTATTTGTGATCAAATGATTGTGTGCATCATTAATCAAACAGCTTTAAATAATGAACAACATAGTTGAGAAATTTATTATTTATTTGATTTCATTTCATGCATGAATTTAAACTCATTAGTTTTGCTCTTAATGTTATTACTTCACATATTAGAATTTTTTTTTTCAAACTGTTCGTCAAAAAATTAAAATAAATAAAATAATTTCTTTATTGTCTATAATTTACCAACTAATTTAATCTGTAATTTATCTAAATTAAAAACTTGTTGTTTTCCTATATAATACGGTCGTCTGAAATTCCTTTCATAATTTTTTTTTTTTCAATTTTAACCAAATCTTGTTTGATATCATTTTACAATTAGTGAAATTAAAGTAAGTTTTAATAATGAAAAATAATCAAAAACTTCCTAATTATGCCCAAAATATTCAACAATTCTCTCATACGAATAATAAGAAAGCACAAATAAAAATACTGAATACTTTTTAAAAATTTTGATCTGAATTGGAAAAATCAATTAAATTTTAGTCTTAAATTATGTATTTAAAATTTTTATTTCCAAAACGTTTATTCAAATGCGAGATGTATTCCGTAATGGATTTTGTAAGATTTGTAGACTTTTTTTTTGTTGTTGTTTCGATATAACTGATTATAAATTTAAGAAAATTACAATATTCCTACTTTTTTGCATTATGAGGAAATTAATCAAAATTAATCAATTAATCAACACTTTCCTTACAATTTTTTAGATACTGTATTTGTTTACCCAAAAAGTTGCCTTATATTATTTAACGCTATTAGAATTGTCCTTAAAATTTAAATAGAATTTAATATAGAGTCCATTTCGTGTTTCATCATTATTTCTGCAGTTTCGACAATCAACATTATTTAATTTTTCAAGGAACAATAATTTTAAATGCCATTATAACTTTTGCCTAAATTTTTCCCTATGCATTTATATAAATTTATTATTTTTTTAGACACTGCATTATTATACATTTTTATTTAAACACGATCTGCATTAAGAGACACGAAAATTACAATCGGAGCAACTGTTCTTGCTTATTCCATGCTTTCAGAAACTATAAACTTTATGTATGTCATTCAGAATATAATTTCTAAAATGCCCAGACCTAAATTCAATGAAAAATAACAGTATTATTATTTGTTTTAATTGGCGTTTGATTGAACTATGTATACGATCAAAAAGCCTCAAGAATATCCTACCGTTGGTAACGAATTGCTTAAATTTATTTAGAGAATTCTTTTTTTATATTTAACAAAATTTTTATTTTTAAATAATTAAATATTCATTTGGAGTATTGAAAGTTTTCAACTCACATTGGAAATATACGAATTCATATATATAATACGCATGCATTCATTTAAAAAAAAAATTATTGTTAAATTGGCAGAAAAATTTAGTATTAAATAAACTCTTACATGAAAAAAATACAAAAAATAATGTATTTGATATAAAACTTATTTAAAAATGTTTTTAATTTTAAAATGAAAATATGATTTTACTAATTTATTTTTTATTCACTATATTCCCATTGTGATCTATCTGAGAAGAAAGAAAATTAGAAACTATAAGAAGGTATCAATCATTTCAATAATATTTTCAATAAAAGAATATCAAGAGTATGGAATGATACTTTTGTTATTGATCTTAATACTTTGAAAACATTTCCTGTGCGTTTTTTTATTTTCTCTCCAAACTAAATAATTTAATGTTCATAATTAACAGAGCGGTGACTTAACATTTCAGGCCTCTGTAGAGCATCTTAAACAAATGATTTTTTTTCTTTTCTGCCTTTTTTATAATGGAAGGAATTTCTATGCCAAAAGAGATAATACTCGTTTCCCTAGTTAATATAGTGGAAAAAGCAAATAAATTAAATGACACCTTTTAATTAAAAATAACCAAATGAGAGAAATGGTCGAGTAGCTAGATTTCCACAATAAAATAACATTTTCTTAAAAATGGGTAATTTTTTTATTAAAACTGAAATATTATTGATATTTTTAATCAGGCGATTTTTAAAAAATGAAAAGTTAACTAAAACTTTATGAGTCAACAATTCATTAATTTGTGAAATTCTTAAATTTTTTCAATTAAATGCATAAACAATTTATAGCATAAATGCAATCAAAAATCCATATTAATTTAAAGAAGTTCTTAATTAGCTACAATAGTAGCCTAAGATTGCTGACTGAAGTTCTTAGTCCTCTTGATAGATCGTCTGGAAAAGTGTACTGCTTCTTGCAAATTTCCAGTGAAATAAGAGTGATCATTATTAATTTTTCCATGTTAACCTTCCTTTTACAGTGAACCATTTTTAATTTCATGCGTTTAATCAAAGGAATTTATTTTAAACAGGGATTGGTAGATGTGATGAAATAGATCATTCCCTTCAATGATCTAATATATCTGTTCCTCTAATTGACCAATGGAAAAATTTACTCTTTTCTACGCTCTGTATGTGATAGGTAGAGTTGTTGATGAGGACGAAAGACAAGAATATATAATTTCATACTGGTCTGAAACAGCCTGAAAATAATATCTTCAAATGCTTTGGAAGAGCAAAAACTATTATCTAATTCTCAATTGTAACTTTTATTCTGAAAGAACTGCTTTGGTTTAGTATTCATTCAAACCAAAACGACTAAGGCTATAGAGATTCAAGATTTTTTTTCTTCATATAAACAGAATAAATAAAATCAGGTTAATAAAGCAATTTGTTTCAATATTGTCTCTTTTCTATTCAAAATTTACTAATTTTCTCCCGTAATAGGCGTTATGTAGCTTCAAATAGTATATTGATATAGCCAAATTACAATGAAAGGTTATACCACTGAAGTTTATTATTGCAAAATTTCTTCAGTATACATTTCAATGTAATAAAAAAATTATTTTTCACATACTTTAAAGTAACGCAGAAAAAATCGACATTGCAAAGATCTTCCTATTTTCTCATTTAAAAAACAATAATTCAGAATAAAAGAAAATAGATTTTTCTAATTTGCAATATAAATTTATAGATAAATGTTTGCTAGGTTGTCCTTACGCTTCTCGGATTATATCTAGATGCCACTTATTTTTATCTATTAAATAGATTTATGACAAAATATTTCATACTTATATATTTTTTTATTTCTGTTCAACTAAAATATGACGGAAATCTTGTACCTTGCCGAATAAATTAATGTAATTCCTTTTTAATGGTTAGAATATTTCTAATAATTTAATTATTTTTAAATATGCATACCAAATATTCTGTACTATTCAATTTTTTTTTAATTTTGCCCCATTTTGCATGTGAATGCAAGACACAGCTGAGTATAAAACAACATACCGAGAATTATAATTTTTAACATAGCAGTTTTGTTATTACATGTTTTGAAGTCAGGTAAATTTCCAAAATTTCTGGAGAATTGACGCCCACTGAGTGCCTTCATTATAAAAATCTTTCTAATGATTTCTCGTTCGAAAATTATGGCATGGAATAAAGAAATGAAAATCTAATCAAGTGGACCTTTAGAAATATCTAATAAGAGGTACAAAATGAACAGAGGAAACAAAATTGAAAAATTTGTGCATAATAAAGACTATTATTTTACTTCTCTTGATTTTTAAAAAATTCTTTTATTAATAGCCTGTAGTTATTTGGGGATTTGAATTTATCATTAATGAAAATTAATTTTGTAAATAGGCATGCTTATATTTCTACAACTATGATTACATTACCATTGAAATAATTGAACAATAATTTCTTCCTACTTAATTTAGATCTGAAGAAAGTGCAATTTTTTGGGAGTTATAAATGCAAATTTTCTGATCTTCTTTTTCTATTAATTTTTTAATAATTTGATATAAATTTTATTATTCAAAAATGATTGATATTTGAATTAAAGAATAAATAAGATTTATTGACTCGTTCAAGTGCAATGAATATTTAGCAAGGATATTAGAAATGTAAATGGAATGGGTATTTAGAATAAGAAGCAATCAGACTTTTATAAAACGAAAACTGACTGCATCTGAACGAACTTGCATGATAAAAGTTGTAATTAAATATCATTATTGAAATTCACTGTTTTTGAAGATAACAAGAAATACATATAAAAATTTATATATTATATAGAAATTATGTATCATGCAAACTATGGAACTTATGGTCTACTCAAAAAGTACTTTCCTTAGATGTATTAAATCAATACATACCTTTGTGCAGGCCTTTCCAACATCTTTAAATGAAAATCATCTTTAAGGATGCAAAAATCAGAAAAAAAGGCATACGCTTTATGAGTAAACAAAAGAAACCAGAAGGATACTATTTTCGGAGAAAGTATGGAAATAAAATGAATTTATTATAATTTATTGACAGTACCGTTTACAAATAATATCATAAAAGATATCTGGAGTGGACGGCATATGTCAAAAAGAAAAAAAAGTAACCTTATTAAGGACTTACAAATATTCGATATACCATCTTACATTCAAGAACTTGCTTTCAAATGAAGAATTATGCATTATTAGAGCATTAAGGAACCATGTATCTTGCTATCGCTTTATCGAGTCTCATGAATTAGTGCTTACTGCTTTGAAAAAGACTGTTTGTGAACTATTAATTTTTTAATTGTACACCTAATTCTTGCATCACTTTGTGCATTAAATCTTACTAAAACTTTGTCTTGGATTAAAATTGTACCCGATGATATTTATATGCAAAAACAATCAAAATATGCTGTAAGAGATAAATTCCTTTTATATGAGAATACATGCATCAATGCTAACACAATTTTTATGCAAAAATCAAGATGTAAGAATAGCAAGTAGCAAGCGCTCTGTTTCAGCAATTTATTAAAAACTATATACTAGCACAAAACTTTAACTTATTTTATAATTAAACTTTCAGATAGACTGAATTGTTACATGCTTTAATAATTTTTATCTATACATAATTAAAATTTAAACGTAATTAATAAATATATTTAAATATTTGGATACTTGAAAACTTTAATAAATAATCAAGTAGAAGATGATTCAGTACTTACTGAAGTGATCACTGAAATTTCACATAATTAAGAATACATGGAACGATTTAAACTTTAAAAAACCTTTTTTTTTTAGTCATGGTATATTAAAATATTGTTAGGATTGAAATTGACTTAAAAAAGGTCATTTAACTATTAGATAAATTGAATTTGATTGAATTTATTCATTGATTTCATTAATTAATAATTAAATAACAAATCAAGATAAATTATTTTGTGTGGGTTAAGAAACTGAAGAACCTAGGTTATGATTTTTCTTATTGAAAAATTTGTGAGAACTTATGCCTACCTACTCGTTTTCATTCAAATGAATTTAGCATTTAGTGGAAAGAATGATTTCCATGGCCATAGAAAGTGCTAATACAAATATAATAAAATGTAAAAATTGCATGCCTTTCTATAACTACAGTTAACCATTGTTAGGGGTGGTAAAATAAATGAAATATTTCATTAAAGAACTCTCCTTATTTTAATGGAACTGTTTTAGAATAAATCTAAAGGATGCATTTTCACCTGTGGAATGCAAAACAATTATTTTTCAGACGCAAATGATAAACAAATGACTTTTTTAACGTTTTTGACAATTTTCTGTTTGGAAAAAAATCAAAGGAAAACTTTTTCTGTCTCACAAATTTCCTTTAATTGAAAGAAAACATGTTAAGTAATACCTATTATTCAAAAGGATGATGTTTCTTAGTATCAACTCAGAAACTCCAAACGGGAAGACATTATAGTAGACTGTCTTAAATATGAGTTGCAGTTTTCAGAAGAAAAAAAACTTTTACTAAAATTGGTCCTAAGACCTATGCCTTCTACAAAAAAATAAACAAGAACGAATTCGAGCGAACATATTTAACAAAGAAAACGTGACTTGTTTCCGGAAAGGCCGATAAATCGCCATCTTGTTTTGTCATCTGATTGCAGGTCACTGTAAACTATTCCATTGGGTAATATAATAAAAGAAAAAGCGCTACCCCGGAACCGTTTCACCAACAAATCCCACCGTCGTATGGGCTACCTACGTTATGGCGTTTCACCAGCATCACAGCAGTTAGAAGTACCCCCCTTGCCCCCTTCTGGCCTTTCCTATTAAACTTACCCAACAGCTTGAAGACCCTGTGTGGGTCATTTCAACCCGTCGGAGTTGTCGAAAACTGGCCGATTCAATCAGTTTGAGTATTTTTTTTCTCTGAATTTTTTCTTTCATTTTATAGTCGATTGTATATTCTAACACCCTCCCCCTTGGAACAGCACGCACGCGTCAGGCATACGATACATGTAAAAAAAGAGTTTTGACTTGACATCTGTCTAGGTAACTAATGAAGAATACTTTTAAAAAAATCATGGGTTTGATAGAAAAAAATCAGTTATAAAATAGGTCAGCCGAGGATAAAGACCTAAACTTACATACATAGCCATATAACGAATTTCATACCACGGTGGTGCCAATGAACCCTGGGGTGGTTGTACTACCTGGGGGGTGATCAAGACGCTTCCCCACCTGTGGGGAGGGAGTTATAAAAAACGGAGGCATAAAAGAAATTGGGGTAGTATATGCGCTGTTGCATAAAAAAAAGTAAGGCGGCCTGCATAAAAAAGACGATGGTAACGTTCAATGACCTAGGTTGGAACACTTCCGTTACGCAATATCCGTTTCTAAATCCAACCAGGAACGGGATCTTAGAAAATTCTTGAAGAATCGCCGCGAAGTTTGAAGCCCAGGAAATGTTTGGATCTGTCCCAGGAGAGAACTTGGGGCAGTGGAATGTTGTGGGCATGGGCATGCTTTCTTCTATGTCTTATGATATGGGCTATTTCTGTAACAAAACAAATTGGTTGTGTTATTGTTTTGAAAAAAGGGTTTCTTTTAAGGAAATATTTGACTTTGGATTATAAATGTCGTATCTAAAGGTAAGCATGCTTATCTGTAAACATATTCATTTTGAAAAGTTTTTTTCTCTTACAGCAAAGCTAAATAATTTTGTATTATGTTCTTAATGCGTTTTTAATTATCATGAAATTTAGATTTGTATTTAAATATTTTGAAATGTAAATATTTAAGATTCTATTTCCTATTTAATGACAAAAGTGAATTTATATATGGATTTGTAAAGATTTTCTTTTCAACGTTTTTAATGTTTTGTTTATTTATTTGAATTCTTTCTTCAATTATTCTTGGTCATTTTGATTATAAAAGTTTTTAAATTATTTTTGTCATATGCTAAAAATTACTGATTATTTTTATTTGAATATTACTGTCAGGTTGTTAGCCACAAAATTAAAATTATTTTTAAATTTTGCACGGTTTATTCATTTTAAGTTAACATTAAAATTCTAATTAAATTTTAAGTTAAAATTTATTAAGTAAAATTACATTTGTGACACAAAAATTATTTATTTGTTTTAAGTGTTTAGTATAAGGAAAAATTCCAAATGTTTGGAATATTTTTAATATAATAATTATTCAACTTTTTTTACAACCACAATTTTATATTACTTCGAATTAATGCAATTTCTCAAAATAATCGCGGATTATTGATATTCCTTGCATTTTCAAAATGTAAGATTAATAATAATGCTGAAGATTTTAATTGTATTCTAAATAAAAATTGTATGCAGAAAAATATGAAGAAATAAAATGTTTTTAATAATAGCTTCTTAAAAATTTTCCGATTAACAATAAAAAAAAATGTAATCAAAAGATAGAACGTTGTTCAAAAGAAAAGGAGAGGATAGATTCTGCCACCTTCATGGTCAAACCAAAACTTTTACGCATATGAGCCTATTTCTTCCTTTTTCTAGGATATTTATTTATATTAATTCATTTCGGAGCTTATAAAATGAATTTATGAAAATCTTCTGTAAATGCTAATCAGTGGTTAAGTTTTTTTCGAAAATTAAACATTAACTGATTTATTTGAATAGACGCTCAAAATTGGAATAGTTTCAGAACTTTCTTGTTTTGAAAAATAGCTTTTACTCTCTTAAAATTATATTTCAAAAATATCCAACTAATTGGACAGAGTTTTGAAATAAATTAAATATGCTCTATTTGATAAAGAAGGGAAATATTTTACTATATACCTGAAGAAATCACTCTTTCAAACCCAGCAGCCTCAGTATTAAATTTAGTTTGTATTTTGGGGGCTGATTTATTCAAAAATTATTTACATTTGTTTACTCTTGATAAGTTTATGATATTTTTCTTTTTTTAAGTCAGCATGAATTTGAAAAACGAATAAAAAAGGTAGAAAAGCCATATATTTTTTAAATTTAGATGAGCGTAATAATAAAAATTGAAGGCATCAAATCTTTCCATATAATATAAATTTATAAAACTTTCCAAAACTAAAAAAATTTGAATAAAAAAAACTATTCATTTTAACTGTCAAGAGCTTTGGGATTAAAATAATAAATGCCGCTAAATTGATTGGACTTACACTTTTTTATATTACAATTTCTAACAATTTTTCATTTATCAGTTTAAGACGTTGTTCAATCATAATTATAGTCATGTTAATCTGAATTATAGACATAAATGATTCTATTTGAGTGAAATTTATATCTATTAAATTTTCGGCTTTAACAATAAATTTAAAAAATCAAAGGAATTATTTACTGTTTTTAAAGTTATTTTACAAAACTATAATACTAACTTTAAACATTCTTTTCGAACATCTAAGATATTTAACCAAACATATATTTAGTTTATTTTATGGTTTAATTAAATGAATTGTTAATTATCTTTCAATTACATTTGTTTATTTATTTTTAGAAAAAATATCTTTTATTTTCATACCTATTTCCCTTTATAAAAACAATTTCTATCCTTTGACCTTATATAGAAAATCTTAAAATGCCTTGCTAAGCATTTGTCTTGATAAATAATTTTTAACAAATTTAATAAGAATATAATAACATAAAAATTTGAGTATTGAAACATAGTAAAATATAAATAAATCAGAAATACAAATGTTAAGTAAAAAATTATCAGTATGTATGATGAAAAATTAACTGCTTCATTCATTTTTAGCAGGTTTGAAATGCTGAATACACTTTTCATTTTAAACATAGCTGTGCAAAATTGCTTCTAACTCATTCTATGATCAATTTTTAAATCTTTATTCAATTTCAAAAATTCTGCAAAATATTATAAAGTAATTAATAAAATTGCAAAAAAAGAATTTTAACTGCATTCAGAGAGCTTAAGTATAACGAAGAAAGTATATAAGCGTACGAGTTGATTAAATTTCATCATTGACACTTTGTAACAGATGAAACAGCATTGGTAATAATCATATAATAAGCGCAATAGCAATGTATAATTTAATCATGGTTTTTTTATGAACAATAGGGGAAAATTAAATTAAATGTGTTGTAAATTGGTTTAATTTATATTTTCTTTTCGATTCGTCTTCAAAAATAATCATTCCATTTTTCTCAGAAGTAGAATTAATACGAAATATTCTTCTTATCTGCCTTTCATTTTTACTCTTTTTTTACGACAAACGTCAGTACTGTGCTGCAAGGAATACGTGAAACAAAGTGAAATCATTTCATGAAATATATGTATGTATCCAGCTTCTTTGAAAAGTCGATTTTCTTTTCAAAAGAATTTCTTTAAAAAGTTAATTGTTTTAAATAATTACCATTTTTCTCTTTTTTTTCATATTAAGCACATTCAAATACTTAACTATTAACCAAGTTATATTTGTTTAAGAGAATTTTCAACTATATGCTTTTCTTAGACACTTAGGGGGTTACGAACAGATTGTAACTTTATTCCTTGACTTCATTTTTTAAAAACATTCAAAATCATTCATAAACATTTCTTTATATTTTGCTGAATTAAAATATTTGGGAAATAATAAAAAAAAATATTTATCTCGAAAAGCATAACTAAGAAGTTATTTCATATCGATGTAAATATTTATTAAAGCTAAAATAACATTCTGTGTTATTAATAAATTCAAATGACAAAATTTAGATGGTTATCATAGAAAGTGGTCTTTCATGCTTTAAGTTGTCTAAGCTTAAATTTTAAATGGATAACTGGTGACGAATATTATCATTTTCAGTCTAAAGATATTTTGAGGATAAAATTTAAGCTGGGGTACCACTTCCTATATTTTCAAATATTTGATGAGTTTCGAAGAGTATTTAAGAAAGTAGGAGGTAAGAAGAGAAGAAAGTGTTGATTTACAGGCAGAAAGTGTTGATTTTTGCAGGTAGAAAGTGTTGATTTACAGGTTAATAGAATTTGGACTCCAACTTAAAAATGTGAATCAGCTAAAAATTATTGCAAAAGATTTTCAAAGCCTTGTAAAGCAATTAAAGCATTATTAAATATTATAAAGTAATTAAGCAATTAAAGCAATTAAAGCATTATTAAATATTATAAAGTAAATTATTTTACAAACAAATTAAAATATCACAATGTTAACTCTGAATATAAGGTTATATTTAATAATTTATATTTTGAAACAGAAAAAATGAAGAGACAGAAAATGTCTTCTCATTTCAATGCAAGTATTAGTTCATACGCTATTGAAGAGTTTGCTAGAAAAAAGGAGGTAGCTCCAATTAATCAAGTTTGCAGAAAACCGGCGGTAGAGCAAAGATCTACTTCTATATTTCAACAAACTAATGAGATAAATAGCTACGTCACTTGAGTTAACGCGATAACTAACGATTGGAACTATATTTTTCTGGCACCAATGAACAAGCTTTTAATTTACAACATACATACAATATATGTTACTCCAAATTCCTTTTGGTAGCAAATTCTTCAATCATTTAACCAAGAAAATGCTAGTTAAGCAATCATTCAGTGCTTTCAAATAAAATGGTATTAGGAAATTGAGAAAATTAATATTGTAGTGTTTTAAGAATACGTGAATAAAAGAGCCCAACACAACCTTAATGCTCTTAATGGTTTGCGAAATCATCTGATTATAAAATAAAAATGGGTAGGTTATTGAAAAACTTTTCATATACTGTTTATTAGGTCAAAAATTTCAAAAAAAGTTAATTCAAAAATTTAAACATCTTTAATAAGGAGAATGGAATCAGAAAAAAGGATAGAATAATTTTAAACTACTAAAATATCTCGAATTGTTAAACAGGTACAAAAAAACTTGCATTGTCTACAAAATATTCAAATGACTGAAATTGTTGGGGAAAAATTTCAAAAAAAAAATTGTTGAAGATTTCTAAAGAATAAATTATAAGACATGAAACAAGGCAAATTGATTCAGAGCCTTTAATTTAAAATCAAATTATAAATGTTACTTTAATGTTATACACTTTTTATAATTTTTTTCCGATTGCAATAAGATTAGTGACCAGTATCAAACGGCACAAAAGAAGTCTGGTGCAAATTAAAAGTATTTTTTCACCTGTAACAGAGTTCAAGATCCTGCAGATGTTCATCACTCTTTTTTCAAAATGTCCACAGCTTTTTTTGCTTTTTTCCCCAATATATGAATGTAGAACATCATTAAATGTGTCATTTGAAAAATTACTGGTTTGTCATATAAAATTAATTTTAATATTATGAAAAGTTATATATGAGGTTTTTTATTTATTTCTGATAAATTCTTCAAAAACAAAATAGAAAGAAACCAAAAGGAATGGTAAGATTTGTTAGAAAAGTCGCGATTATTGAAGTAAATTTCTTAAATAAAACATTTTATCATTTTGCAACTAAGCGATTTGAAAAAACACTTTTTTACAGAAAAGAGTTCCCTCCTAACTATTTTACGATCCCGTAAAAGATAAAATTAAAAGTAATATTTTTATATTTTAAACAGCATGAATTGAAAGCACTGTCCTCAGAATAAATTTCAATTTGCTCATGAACTGATATTAAATTTAGAATGGTCGAAAAGATGATAATTTTATGACTATTATTAACATTTATAATAATCAATTTTTGATTATATTTTATCTTTATTACATGGAGAAATAGATTTTATTGTTTAATATGAAATTCATTTCAAGTCATTTCTAAAGCATTTGGTTTAAGTAATGTATAAAGAAATGAACAGATATTATATATCTCGGAATTTGAAGAAAATTTTTTATATTATATTATAATTCAACAATTTATTTTCCGATTTAATTTTTTCAAAATTTTAATTTATTTCAAAAGTAATTCACTGGAAAATCACAGCTAGATAAGAAACATACTACTTCCAATAAATAAGGATTGTTTTCTCTACGATATTCTAATGTTCAACAGAGAAAGATGAATTGTACAATAGAAAATTATAAGTGTTTGCGTCTGTGTCTAAGCAACCAAGCAATTTTGATTGGTAACCATAAAATTTTCTGAAAAGTATTTGTAATTACGCTTCTATCTTAGGATTCAACCTTATTATTCTTTGGTTTTGAAATTCATTGTTAATCACAATAACTTCGAAATCAGTTATCTACATTTTAAGCCATCTTAAAATTAAAAAAAAAAAAACAATGAAAGTATGATTGCCACGTTCTTCTCTTTATTTATATAAATACTTTAAAAACTCATTAATAATAACAGACATCATAAATTGCACTCAAATATATTCAGTTCATATTTTCATTCGCAGGAGTAATGATTACAGCAAATAAATGTAATAATTAAAATATATTTAACATTATTAAAAGGGAATAGTTGCGCACATGATAAAAAAGTTTATGTAAATATTATTCGAGTTTAAATAGCTTCAAGCTGCATTGGAAACAATCATCTTAGAAATCTTAATGGATATGCTTCAAAGTTGGACTCATAACTATAGTTAAAAGCTGTATGCTAAATTTCATTCATATAAAGTTTAATTATCTTAAATTATTACAAATACAGAAAAGAAGAGGCGTATTTTATATTCCATAAGTTCCTCTTTTTCGAAATCAAATAACTTAAAATTCAAGAATTCATCAAATAATAGATTTTGGTTAGGCCGCTGTTTATTGCACTTAATTTATGAATATTTCTTTCAAATAGACTAATATTTGCCTTAACCAAATTAACTTTACGATTGTTTTTACGCTGTAAAAATGAACTAAACTCTAAATATTTCATAAATTAATTTGTAATATTTGGTTATGTAAGTAATTAGCAACGTTGTGTAGCTAATGGAGAGGGAGAGAGTTAAAAGTTTTTGAAAGATGCGAGAATTCAGCAAATTCGCTCCAAAGTTTTTAACTATGCTTTGAGACCTCTGCAGTGAGCTTTTAAGAGAACCATCTTTTATAACGCCTTTAAATCCAATTTGAGATTTTCCCATAGGTAAAAATTAAGGCAACGGGAATCTATATCATACAAACTTATATAACAATGAGCCTGAAAAGTTAAGATAGAAGGACATACAAAAAATATTTCAAATAAACTTAATATGCTAAACATATGATGCAGTTCAAAATAACTGAAATCGATGATTGCAGTTACCGTAACAAAAATCACTTACACTTCTGAAATAAAAATTGGCGTTATCTTAAGATTTATTCTTTACAATAAATTTTTCTTATTGATTATTTGAAGCTTGAATCTATTATTTCAAACTTAAATCTAAAATGAATAGACAGAGAATTTTAAATATATATAAATTGCTATTTGCGGTAAATATTTTGAGTGTTTATTAGTTCGAACTGCAAAAGGGATAAAGTTATTATTTGAAAAATAAGTCAAATAGATAATTCCAGACTTTTAAAAAGGTTATACAATTAATTCCGGATAAAATATTTTCCATTTTACCATCTAATTCTATTTAAAATTTATATAATTACTAATTCCATTGGAATTTTTAGATTAATTACCTGTGGGGCAATTTCTTCTAATTCCTCTTGAAATATTGAATTTCATAAAACGGGTTTTATTGCTTTTAGATAGCAGATAGAAATTCAATCTTTATTAATAATATAATAAAGATGAATTTGTTGCGCACTGAAGCTCCACAGGTCAGGTAGTTTGATCTTCAGCGACCAGTTTTCGTATATATACACCTTGAAGGGTGAAATGTGCACTTCAGAACAATGCTTTCGATGCTGTAATTAATCAAAAGTTGAACTTGATTTTAATACTTTTTATCAATAACTTCTGAAAATATAGCTGTCCAAAGTTAAACAATATATGTTTTAAAATTTAAAAAATAACAATGCTACCAGTTTTATAATCTTGAGATTTTAGTTTTTGAATTTCAGCAAATTTTAAAAAGGATTTTTTGGCAAATTTTAAAAGTAGATTATATTGTTGCTCCAAAATTCCTACCGTTTTCTTTCTTTCGTGAAATTTTTTTTATCGTAAAACTGTCATCTACTGTCGAATGTAGAATTCTGCTTAATATGTAACAAGACGAACGAAAAAGTTAAGTTACTATTTTGCTAAGATTAAATGATCGATGCATCTTACAGTTATATTTCCAATGGAACTATGATGTTTTGGAATTATTCTCTATTACGAAAGTCCATGCGCACAATATGCAGAAAATATGAAAGGGGATTAAAATTACATTATTATTTTATAAGATTATTTGATGAAATCTTGGGAACTGAATTGCGTGTGAGAGATTTAACTGTAGTTAAATCTTGAATATATTTAACTACAAATGATTCTCCCAAAGATTGGTCAAAACTTTTACTTCAATTGGAGTTAGTTTGCAATGATTAATAACTATAATCTATTATCATAATAAAAATCTTTTCAAACTTTAAAGGGCTTCCGAAGTATTTTCAGCCGCTTAGTAAAAGAAATAAAATATTTTATCAAAATGCAATTTCATTTAAATTATAAAACACCCCCGACACTTTAAAGTTATATGCGTTGATTATGTGTAATAAACATATGGGTAATACTTTATCACTTTTTTTTCATTTTACTCAATTTTCTTTGTTTTTTAAATAAATACAAAAACATTACATTCAGTTGCGATCATTTAAATTCATCTTTAAATTTTCTAAAAGAGATGAATCTAAGATACTCACAATGCAGTTGAAAATAACGATGCACTTGATTTTGCATGTTTAAACTAAATTCTGAAAATGCTGTATCAAGGTTCAAAAATCCTTAATTTAGGGAATATTCAGCTTTATACTGAAAAGTAAATTAATATACTCAGCAGCTTTTTAAACTTTTTATGGAAAAGTACTCATTCTCAAGAAAACTCTATTTAATGTTATTTCCCTTTATTTTTAAATATGCATAATTTTTACACATATATCTATAATATGACTGCGGGAATTACTTGAAATTATGCCAAAATTATATGCATTATAAAACTTCTTTTTATTTTCAGGTATGAACTTTATTTTAATTCATTTAAGAAGAATAATTATTCATCCTCCTCGTAGAATACTCAGAAATATAGTAGATACCAAGAAAACTATAATAAGAAATTCAACCAACTTTGAGCAAAATATAATAGGCCAAACTGATGAAATTTCATAGCAAAACAGGTCGGAAATATATTAAATGCTCAATAAATTTCAGAAAAATCTTGTTTAACAAAAGCTAGAAACCATAGTTGCCACCAACAATTTTCAAAGCAGAATTTAATCGGCAAAATATGAGATATTCATGTTCTGGAAGGCACTCTGAACAATGCCTTTTTGCTTTAATTTATTAGTCAATCACTCTTCGCTAAAACAACGTTTATAATTACTACGGTATATTCCTAATTACTCCATATGAAATATCAGGGAAAATGTAATTTTTTTTCTGATCACAGTAACGAATTAATTTGAACAGAATATATTTATAGATGAACTGCTGCTTATTACTTCAGATTTTATTTTAACACACAATCCCATTCATTCTAATATAATACTATTCTTCATTAAAAATAATTCAGTTTCATGAATTACTTCAAATAAACAGTTTGAAGTGGCTATTTAATATTTTACTTTCCGAATATTTTAGGATCATTTTATTCCTAATTTTGTAAGTAAATATTAAAAACTGAAATTTTATTACAAAACAAATGATTAAAATGATTAAAAAATGATACGAGAAGGAAATTTAGACATGAAAGGAAGATTTAGAACCTTACTTTGAAACGAATAGAGACAAAGAGTTTAAGTAATAATAGAAAATGCTGCTCCATTTCAAGTTTCAATCTCCAATTTAACTGATATATATATAAATATATATGATGTTTAACTGCCTGGAAGAATCAACTCAATGATAGGACCTGGTAGTATAACTTTTTTCTAAATCAATGGCAATTTTCTCGGTAATTTTTTAACTGTCATTAATCACCTAATTAAATCTGATAGGTATTATTCACTACTGTCACATTCAGCTAACTAGACAATTATCTTAATAATGATCATTCGTTCTGATACATTTGATATAATCGATCAAAATATACATATTTGCTGAAAATTCAAACATGAATGTTCATGTTTTGACATTTTTCATCTTCAAAACCTCCATTTTTTGAGGAAAAGAACATTATCTTTAGATTCAACTTTCAGAAAGATGCTCTTTTTCTACCTTTCTTGATGCCAGTTTTCTTGTTTTCTTCTGTACTTGAAATCTATCAGTATCAAATCGTTATCAACAACTACCTTCCCCACGTGAAAGGTATAATGTATAATGATCATATGTAGATCTTTATACATATCATCTGAAAAAAGTAGGAAAATTTTTGTATATCACCTTTTCCTAAAGTGTTTTAATGAAGGCACTCATTTCGCAACTCCCAAAAACATACCGGTGCGAAATATAGTCCCTGTTCCTAATTATTCTACGTTTCCAATTACTCTAACTAGCCCCCGAAAATGATACATTTCGATTTATCAAATTACGAAAAAAATATTTTTTTGCGAAAGTGCATGCATTTTTTAATGAAGACAACAATGTTTCGCGAAAAATAGAGAGTATTCTATATAACAAAAGGAATTTAAACAAATATTATAATTTTGCAAGTAAAAACTCAATAACCTTTTTCTTTAGAGCAGTAACCTTCAAAAATTCTTACTTAACTGCAAGTAGAATGTAAGATTCAAGTAGTTCCTATTGTAGTGCATATATTTAATGCATTTAAGCTGTTAGTATTAAGCTGTAAAATCTATATTATTTTGTTTTAAATTGAATAATTTTTGTTACCCTAATTATTAATATTCTTTTAGACATTTTCTTTATGTCGATGCTGAAATTTAATCTATTCTTTACAGAAAATAATATTTCATTTTTATGCGTTTCTACACATCTGATAGTTTAAACTATCAATAATACTTAGCAGTAAATTTTCAGACCAAGACATGTTAAAGCAGTCAATTCAAAAATGGTAAAGGATAAAAGGAGCTTTATGAAGAAATTTTGTACATAAGTCTTTTCAAAAGTAAGTCTTGGACGATTTTACGTTTCTTAAAAATAATGTAATCAAAAATATATCATCGCTTTTTCCAGAAAACTAATTGAAATATTACATGACTCAGTAAATTTTCGATAGATAGGTTCGGAGAATTTGACATTCAGAAGATTCTAAAATATTTTTAGCTAAAAAATAGAAGAAGAAAAGCTTTTCAAAATAAAATTTGAAAGAATTATTTTTATTTAATAAGGATTTAGGTGAAACTACATAAAATTCGGATTCTGTTTCTTTTGTTTTCTTAGTAGATATCCTTTTCTCAACATTTTGACAACATATGATTTAAAATCAAAATTAATAGAAAACTCCATTCGCATTTTTCTAATCATTTTAGCTTCAAATGTGTGAGAAAAATCGGATGTAAAAAAATGATTGTTTTGAAACAAGTATTAATTAATTTTTGCTAAGTATCTTCTTAATTCAATCTATATGAAAATCAACGTTTGTTAGCTTCCATATTTGACTTCCATACTGACATTGAAGAACAAGCATCTATTTCTATAGAAACTTCGGATCTTAATTTTAACAAAATTTTAATGAAAAATTCATTCTGTACAGGTAAAATAAAACCATTTTAATATATATTAATCATTTTTAACAAATGGCTATTCAAACATGCATTTAAAAAAATTTCTTTAAACCAAAAGTTTAAGAGTTTTATATTACGCACTAATAGAATAATGAAATAAAAAAGTCTTTGCAAAAAAGTATTGAAGAATGCCATATAAAGATATATAATTAATAATAATGTTACTAATAATTATTTTCAAAATAACCTAAAAGGGCTGAAATTTTTTTATATATATATTTGAAAATTTATGTATATTTTAAATAAAACGCGTTAAGAAATTGCAAAATTGCATAAAGTAACGATTAAATCTTTGTTATAATGATGTTTACCAGCTTATTTTGTAAATAATATTGATAAATTCATTTTAATTCCTGGTAGGGATTAACTGTGTATATTTTGTCTGATTTTATAATTTATCTTATAGCTATTTGAAAGCTTTACATTTAATTAATCAGTAACATTTTTTAATATTTTATTCAAAGTATTATCAGATGGCAAATGCTACGAGACAGCAGGACAAAAGCATTATGTCACTAAGTTCATAAACAAGAGTTTCAACTCTGTATTTATTGTTGTTTCATTGGATTGAAACCCCCCTTCTCTCTAAATTCTTTCGGATTTTAGTTTAAAACGCAATGAAAATCGAAGAGTTTACGAAAAATTCTTAACATATCTTCAGTAGCGTAGCTTGATGAATAGACTAAAACAATCTACTACTTTCACTTGCACAAAGCTAGGGAACAAAGTAAAGAAAATATACAAAAAAAGGAAGAATTTTTTTTCTTCTTCTTCTTCTGATTTTTAGATTTCGCTTTTTGGAATTCTTCCAAATTCTTCTCATTTCTTATTACCGGACCAAATCCAATTTCATCTCCTTTTACTTTACTCTTGGATGGCAAATTTTTACTTTTATTTTTGGTGCTGTTCTTTATTTTAAATAAAGGGGACTTTGAAAATAAGGGTACATGCTTTTCGAAACACTGAGCTGATCATGTTTGATCAAATTTGAGGCTCACCAGAGGATAATAATTCGCTTTTTGGAATTCCAGTGCCACTACTAATTTTAAAGCTTTTTCAGTGTTTTAGTAATAACCGCTTGTACAACATATGAGTAGCTTGGAAATGTTGTTTCTGATTCTTTATTTTATTGTTTTTATGAAGCAGAAGTTGGAAAAAAAATTTAGAAATTAGAAATGTTTTTTCACAAAATATTTAGGTAAAATACTTTTCCTTGAAAATAAAAAATAGAGTTTCCCTCTAAATAAAGCAAAAAAAAATCGAGCTTTAACAGTCATTCCTACATGATAAATCTGATTTTCAGAACGGTAGTACGATAAAAACAAGGTTTTATTCTACTATTTTAAGGAAGAACTACTACTATTAACATTATAATTCACCTGTTACAGCATATTTAATAATAATATTATATAGTTTTTTCCCCAAATCTTTATTGTGGCATTGTTCTGATTATATGTGTTTTGTTACTTTTTAAAACTATACTTGTTTTGGGTTCAAAAACACAATAATTTTAAAAAATAGTTATGAATGTAATCTTATTTTCATTCTTTATAATTTTATTCTTATTAATTCTAATTCCCTTTCTATATCCAATGACTTCTATTCTACTAAAAATATAATTTTTCAGGAGAAAAGAATGTTTTAGAAGTAAAAGACTTGTTAAAATACAATTAAAGTTAACCAGTTGCAGTTAAATCTAATCTGTAAAAGGCAATCTAAAAAATCGTCATCCAGGGTAAAACATAGGAATTATATAAAAGTAATATAAAAGGTTTTTAGGAGTTTTTGTAACAAGGTGAACAATTCAAGAAAAAAATCTTATTTTTTCCTGTAAATCGCTGGTAGGGGAACATAAAAAGTAAAGAGTTTTAAAGTTTTGTATCTAGTAAAGTGCTTATTCGCAAAATGCAAATTATAACGACTTTTAAGGTTGATTTTTTTTTTATGGAAAATAAAATATTACGAAAAATATCTAAAGTCAAGTATCTTTCTAAAATACCCTTTTATTGTTTTTTTTCACACCAAATACAAACACATCGTAAATATGCTTTACTCAAACTGAATTCGTAGAAAAAAAAAGAAGAATCGGGAAAAGTTTTTCGTAAGCATTCAAAGTCCTATTTCTATTCAGGTTTTAAAAAGCGCAAATCTCAAATTCGGCAACGGGGGAAAATCATATATATACGTATGCATTGAAATTTTATCGCATTTACGAAAACATTCCGACTTTGTTTAGAGGACAGAAACCAGTCGGGGAAACATTTTAGCGTACTGCAGCAACGAAGTCCTCACCACAATTTTCTTAAAAAATAGAAATATATATGTCTATAAAATTCTGGTTTTGAATTCTACATATACGTGTTATACCGAGGCTTTCTGTCGCTTTAGCCCCCTGAGAATCCGTAATGTTGACTCTGAAATTCAGTTTTTTAAGAAAGGGAAAAGCAAGATCAGAGAACGCTTGCCAACGAAACAGAAAGAGGAAGAAAAAAAAGCAGCGAATTTCTATCCCATAGTTACCATTCCGGTACCTATTATTGGATTTGTTCTGTGCTGACGGAAGTGTTTTCGAAATTTAATATTTTTAAACTTTCATATCGTCAGCGTTTTTATTTTTATTTTTTTGCATGGTTATATCGACGGATCTTTGCCTTCTCTATATTCGGAAACGAATTGTACGCTACTTAAAATGAAATTCATAAAAAATTCATTACTCCATTCCGAATTCTCCAATGGGAGGAGTAACTCTTTTTATTTCAAAATGGGATTTTTAACAAGCGGAGACATGTAGCCTCCTTAATCTTTGGTTTGAGAGAAATATTTAGAGAAACGAGAAATTAAAATCCTGATCAAAACCCTGAAAGAAATATACCTTTTTATTTAATCTAAGAATCTAACACACATAGTGGTATGTTTTTTGGGAATAAAAAGAAAATATTTACAAATGTTTCTTGGATTTTGATAGATCATCAGAAAATTATAAAATTAAAGCATAAATTAGTTTACTTACATAGTAGTATTTGCATTGTTTGTGGACATAAATTACTCAGCCCTAGGAAAAAACAAAAATATTCTGATTTCAATCGTATAGCCAACGAAAATCTTCAATAAAAATGATAAATTTAACAGTTGCATTCATTTACTGAAATTTGAAACAAAAACATGATAAACTTGAAATTTGAGCAACAATTTTTTAACTAATGACAGAGCTCTTGAGATATCTTGATAAGAACGTGGACTGCATAGGGAACTGAATTTTATCATTTAGGGAATATAAATACCTTCTTCGCAAAAAAAATTAAAAAATTAAAGTATGTGAACAAATATATGCAAAATAATTTCTTTGATCTAAGCTAGAGTAAAAGATTATACCTTGATATCTTACGATGTAAGGAATAAATTGGTTTTTTTGATGTCATCTATAAGAATTGGGTATTTTGTTTCCCAACTCAATCTCTTCTTTTTTAGCTAAAAGAATTTTAAATAATCACAACTTTTTAGTTGCTAGAAAAACTTGAATTGTATAAAATACAATTTATAGGTTTATGAAAACTTAGACCGAGCTTCGCATCCTTGAAAAATTTCTCTTAATAGTGTATTTTCCTCATTCTGAATATTGTTCGCATTATATTAAATTTTCTAATTTGTTTTAAAATACTAAAATATATATAGTGAGATTAATAAAAATAAACAAAGATCATTATTTTTTTTAAATAGAAATAACCATTTTTGTACACCAACAGTTGTTAAAGTATCTATTTTGCTGTTATGTTATTGCATAATTTTTTTCAGAAAATTCAACAAAAATGAAAAATAATTCTTTAATTATAATTATTAAACTGTCAAAGTTTTATAACGTTTCCCATGATAGAATAGAAATACTTATAATAATTCATAATTTACCTCCATTTACTGATTTGTTTTGTTTCAGAAAAGGCAAACCGTTTTTGTATTGCATATATTTGTAATTTATAATGAGAGTTTTAGATTTAAAACCAAAAAGCGTTGTTTTTTAAATATTAAAAACAAATACACTAAATCTTAGGTAATTCTTTAAGTGTTTATCCTTAAAATATAACTGGTATTGAATTTGATTTTAAAGTCAAATATGTTGCTTATGGTTTTTATGTACATATTTTGCTTCTTATTATAAAGAATCCTTATGCAAATTTTTGGGAATTTAATTTAAAATATTAGGCTGTCCTTGTAAAATATTGCATTCATTAATATGAATTATATTTCTGTACCAAGAGTCCCTAATTCCTTAATCGATTTTGCGGCTGACTGCTCATACCATTTTAAAACTACGTTCAGATGTTTTTTTTGATATACGAATATAAAATTCTAAGAAAGAATCATAAAATTAATAGATAGTATTTTCCCGGGAAATTAATGCATATCCTTACAAATGTCTATATATTAATGTTTCTTCTTCGATTCTTCTCTTTTTTTTCTGTAGTTTAAACAGTTTGTTTTATTTATTCATTACAAATTAATTATTCATTTTCTTTACCAATATTTGCATTCGAAAATTTTCAGTAAACCTTCTGATTATAAATTTTAAGGTTTATGTGATCCTATGATAGCCTATTTCTGTCTTATAAACGTCTCCATTCGTTCTGTAAGCAAATACGAACAGGAACAATGTTAAAATAAGAATCTCACTTCCACAGAAGATTTTATTTCATAATTACGGTCAGATTTAAGTATCCATTTACACTATATCACTTTGCAATAAAACATTAAAATAAATATTTAAATAAAAAATAGCCAGAATAACTTGCAATGACATTATTCACTATGAGTGAGTTTACTATAAAATTCACATGAAATACAAATCTAGAATAGTTATTTCTATTAAGAAATTCTAAGATGATAAATGATACTTCTAAAATAATCATCAAAAATGCAGATTTTTTAAATCATAAATGTTATTAGAGTAGCATCATTTTACTTTATTTTATCTACTATTAATTTCTTTATTAAAACTGGAATATATGCAAGTAATTATTTTAAAATTTATTGTTTAAAACTATTTAAACGATCACTTACATTAAGATTGAAGAAAAAAACATAAATCATAAGTTAATCAGATAAAAAATTATTATAAATAACTTATTCTAAAATGAAAAATATTTGCTGAAAATCAAAATAGTTAAATCTAATTTTTCAGGCATTGAAATGAACTATTAAATTCAGGATTAGGAAAATATTTTAAATTATTTATACAAAGGCAACCAAAAATAAAATAGATAATTTAGCTATATTTTAGATATGATTATATGATGATGTCTTTAATCCTTTTTTTTTAAAACTCAAATGAGTTACCATAGAACAGATGATTCAATATAAGTAATTTTTACATAACACATTTAATAGCTTCCATCGATTAAATAGCATTTTTAAAAATAACAAAAACATTTTTGATCAAATTCTAAAAAAAAAACCTCTTTAAAATCTATTTTACTGTTGTGAATCCTTCGCTTTTAAAACTATAAAGAAAGACTCTTCTTTTTCATCATTTGTATTTGTAAGTAATCTTATTATGCGCTAAACTTTTATGCTTTAAAATATAATTGATCACAATTTTTATGAGAAACTAAAAGATATATTTAAATTAATAATTACATTTTAATCATTTTATAAATGAATTATTATTTTTTTGACTCCGATGCAAAGATGGAATTTTCAAAATAAACCTAAAGCTTCAGATTTTTTTTAAATTGAAACATCTTTGAATATTTTTAAATCAAACTATCTTTAAATGGAGTAAATCCTATTATAATCTTGAGTCTACTAATGAACTAATGAAACAATAAATCCAACTTTTCTTCGAAAATAAATTGCCTTAGAAGAAACTCCTATTTCAGGTTAATAGTAACTAAAAATAAGGAATTTATCAGGCGTAATTAATGAAATTTGTATAATTTTTTTTAATTATTATTTACTACTAATTGATTAATTAAAGACAATCATTTAGGATCAATCTAAACTAACATTTATTTTATTGTACTTTTTCTGGAGTATATATTTGGAATGAATAGCAGTTTTCTTGTCACTTTCTTTGCAAAACGCGAAAAGTACTTTAAAAAAAAAATCTTATCTAGTTTCTAAACAGTTTATTGCTATTATATAATAATATCTAGAAGTTTACATTCTGTTTCAAGTATATTTGTTATCTTCTACTTTTCAACAAATCACAAGCACAATATTTTAATAATGATATGAACAAAAGTTAAGATAAACTTACTTAATTGCAAATACTATTTGCGTAGCATACAACAACAGAATTGAAATCTTTTACGCATACAGGTAATTGGTGTACATAAATGGTGCTATTAAATGAATAAATTCTTCTGGAATGTATAAATTTTTCTTGATTACATATTTTTGAAATATTTATTATTATTACTGTTTTTGAAATATTTACTACTATTACTGTTTTTGAAATATTAAACGCAATCTTCCTTGGGAAAAAAAGCAAAATTTCATATTTGTGGAGAGAGGTTTTGGTTCTACATATATTAAATCTGAGTATTTATTTAATTTTTGACATTTTGATGCTTCTTACAGATTTATATCTTCTGGTATATGTATTTTTATCAGTTTTTTAAGTGTATATATCATCTACGAATCTTACTTCGATGTTTTGTCTGAGAAACTTTTAAGAGAACCGTATTTACATCACAAAATCTTAATGGATCGGAACTTGAATGAAAGCGGGAATTTACTTTCTAAAAATATCCTTTGTAGATTTCGAATTTTGAATTAATGGACGCAGTTTTATTTTAAATAGAAAAGGTATGCTGGGAATAATTATTCGCAGGTTGTAAATAATATAGCTTCGGAAAATGTTACGCCAAATCTTTTATGACTGATCACATGAAAAGAATTAAATTTCCCTTCTTTGATATAATTGAAAGGATGTATTGCCTTTCAAGAACGTTTCAGATATTTCGTGAATGCATCTAAAAGTAAAGTTAGACCTGTTTAAATAGTTTACATTAAAGAAAAAAATGTTGAGATTGTAGTTTTAAACAGAAATTTAGAAAATTTAATATTTTAAGTATTTAACTACTGCAAAGGCTGCAAATAATAATCTTTCAATTTATATTTCCTCTTATAAATAAATTTCCAATTGAAATACAAAAATATAATTTCGTAAAATGCGTTTGATTCTTTGGAAAAAAATTCAAAATTTTAATAAGTATGAAATTTTAAAAAAAATAAAAATAATAATTGGAATCATTTTATGAAATCATATTTTACTGATTTCAATTGAATGTTTCAGGAAATATTAAATAAAATAATGCATATTTTCAAATTGCGCCTTTTTCTAAAATCTCCGAAAATATGTGGTCTCTTTATCAACTTTTCCTATAATCATACTTTCTATAAAAAAATTCTATACTATCATGAAAACCTTAACAATAAATCTAAAAATGTGTCCTCAAAAATCTGTAAAATTCGGAGCTGCATGTGTGCAACTTTAACATTCTCGCTACTACCTAAATTGTGTAGCAATTCAGCAAATTATTGTATTATATTGTGGTAATAATTATCATTGTTTCAATTTCTTCTCAAATATTTCAAATAAAAGAGTGTTTTTTTGAAAAATAGATTAGTTTTATATAAAATGAGTAAAGTATCTCTTGATATCGAACATTTAATGAAATCGAGCTGAAATATAACATCTTTTACTTTCCAAGGAAATATTGAAAAAAAATCTCTAATTAACAAAACTGATTCTCTTTCAAAATGCACCTTTTAGATCCTGTTTCAATTTTTTGAGAAATTCCGGATTCCCACACCCGCTCTGCATTCCGTGGGAGCACCGTTACGAGTGTTTACCACCACGAAGTGTTACCAGGAAACCACACATACAAAAGATGACAGGAAGTACTTACTTCCGGGACGGAAAAAGCAGGAAGGACAAGTGTTTTTTCTTTTCATCCCGACCCTCTCCTTAAGCCTAACAGGTGGAAACACCTCCAAGGCGTCTGCTTTCTCACGCGGCCTCGACCTTCGAGAGGATCGGCATACTTCCTCACAAGGTGCCGCCTTCTCACATACCGTGTCAGGGTTAGCATCCGCGCTGACAGAAATGAAGAATAGTGTGTCATTTTTCCACGCTTTTATCTATATATACATTCCATATAGAACGGGTGATTGAAAAATTATACTTATTTCATCATAATAACATTTTAATTAGAAATACTTCGTATGAATTTTGAGAAGAAATACTTGATAAGTGACATATCACAACATCAAGAAATTAAATGAAAGGAAAATTCTTAGGTTTGATAAGAAAAATTTTAGATTTTAGTCATCTTGTTTGAATAGGGGCAGGTTATAAAAGGAATGAAGTAATTCTAGAAAATATATGCTATTAATTATATTCGTGGATCCGCTTGCGTTTATTTGTTCTATTTATATGAAAGAAAAAAATAATAATTGCTGACTTACCCGACGTGCAGCTAGTCAGTTTTCACTTCATATCTAAGGTCTCCAAACCTATTTAATAATTTCTAACTACTTATTAATTTAAAACTTACTTGCAATTGTATTTTTTTAATTCCACTGTTTGACATATGCATATTTATTAAAACTTCATGTAAAATGCTGTAAGAAAACTTTTAAGTTCTCCTGTTAACAAAAACTCATGAGTTATAAATCCGATTAAACGATATAAGATTACTAATATATCAAGGAATTGTTATAAATTGTATATGAATTATTTTTTAAAAATTGCAGCAAATTATAAAAATGGGTTTACCGAAATGGAATTGTCCAACTTTTTAAAATCTTAAGTTAAGGAAAACATCTGTTTACGCTGTTATTCCTATTCAAAATTATGACAGAAAAACACTTCAAACCACTTTATATAAGCCCAATTCCCTTTTTTTAGGGTGACTTGGAATTTTACTTTTCAATGGTGTAATTGATTCGTTTTTGAAGTTTTTTAAGAGAATATGGACAACTTTAACTGACGAGGGATGTGGAGATCGAGGATGTATAGTTTTCCAATCAACAAACATAATTTTAAATTTTCTACATATATAGATTGAAATGATGTACTTTTCAATGATAAGAAATAATTGGAATCAGTAAATGAAAACATCTCATAATCATTAGGCAGTACTTGTAATTTTGATTTAATAAAAAAAACAAATGGCATTCTTGCCATATTGTAATAAACTTCATATGTATAATCATAACAAAAGGCACCATTAATTAGTACTTTTCTAAGAAATGTGATAAATAATATGCATGATTGAAATTGTTACAAAAGAATTGTTAACAATGTGTGATTTGCTTCTTTAAAAAAATATTAAAACTCATTTCCTATATTGAAGAACAAATAACATCATTAACCAATTTCACTTTGATTTAAAAAGTTACCAGTTGAATTTGTTTTACTTATATTTCCATATTTACTTATGAGATTATGTCACAATTTTTCGATTACACATTGTTAACAACTATTTTGTAACAATTGCAAACATGCATACTATTTATCACACATTCTTAGAAAAGTACTAATTAATGGTGCTTTTTTTATGATAATTCTTATGAAGTGCATTATGTAACAATTTTTCTATATTATTGTTGATTGTGTTTAAATTAATTAGTATTCTAACCAAAATATACTCAATTTTTACATCATAAATACTGAGAAAATGTATAAGTACAGATACATGCCTTTTTTCATGGAAGTAATCCGCAATTTTTTATGTTGCAGCTATTAAAAATTTAATCCTTATTTACGTTCCCAATTCAATGGTTTACAGCTTCATTATATCATTAAGAAAAAATGAAATAACAAAATTTTTGCTTTGATTTTAGATTATTATTTTAAAAAATAATTCTAAAATTCTACTTCTAAAGGATTAAAATTTTTTTAATAAAGAAATACAGCTTAAAGACACCTAAGCATAATAAAACATTAACATAAATTAAATAAATAAAAATAAAAAGTACTAAAAAGCAATTTTTATGCCATTATAATTCAGAAATATACATTTTTGTATATTTAAATAACTGTGCCATATTTTATTGCTAAAAATTTCCAAAGTGTTTTCATAGTTTGAAATCTTAATTTCATTTTCACTGTAGAAAAACACTTTATATTAGTAGTTTGATTCATGGAACCTTTATTGATTTATTTAAACATATAAAAAGGAAAACAAAGTTTAATAATAAAAGAGAAAATAAAACTAGACAATAGTTGTTAGCAATAAAGGAGAAAATAAACAGAAAAAGTAGCGGATAAGAATAAATATAAAATCAGTTCATTAAACACATGATTTTTTTATAATTTAAGCGTATAATTAATGCATATGAATATAGAGTAATTAAATGGCGCATAACTGAATAGATTAAAAAAATTCTGCAATTTTCAGTTTTCTTTTTCTTCTTCTTCTTCTAATTCTGATTCTGATTATATCTATCATGAAAATAAACTATCAAAATATAATTAAAATCTTATAATGTGCTTATGTTGATTTAAAATAGATAATAATAATTTGAATCCATTCCACAAAGAGAATTTTTCGAAGTGACTGATATATTACTTATAGAGTATTTAACAAATAGTTCACAGTTGAAACTGTAGTACAATCATTATGTAAATAAAACTTTTAACAATTTAGGGTTGACATTAGTTAGAAGTAAGATTTTAGAAACGAACCAATATTTTATTTGACATTTTCCATCCATATTCACTATTTTTTTTTAAATATATGCGAAAAGCTTTAAAATATAATAGTGGTTACTTTTTCATTTTCAAGTGATTTCTAAAGAAAAGTACCAGTCTGACTGAAATTTCTGATTGATGAAAGAAAAAAAAAAGATAAGCTTCTATTGTAAATATTTGGAGTATATCATAAATATATAAATATTTGGATTTTTCTAATAGCAATTAAAATGTTAGTTGCAATGAAATATATAATAGATAATTCTTTATTTTATATTTTATATTTGTTTTTTTAAATGGGAACGTTCATAATTTTCATAATTATTCTGGGGAAACTATTTATTTTTCGGCTTTTGAATATTTATTATATCATACTAAATTTTCTGCTTCTGGAAGTATAATTGTGTGAATGCACTATTCTTAAATTTTGAGTGAAACTTTAAAATTATTTTGTTATTTGAGTTTTCTTTTAATGGTGATGATAATTTTTAACAAAATTATTTGTTTATCTAAAGTTGTTAGATTTTGAAAATGAGCATTTTAATATTTTTCAGTATTTCAGTTTTAATAAAGCTGAGTTTTATTCCTATGATATAAGCTTTGAGTTTTATTTTAATGTTTTTTTCATATACTGGTGATATTAATTGAATAATGTATAAAAAAAATAATAATTTTGTATAAAAAATATGAGACAATGAAAAATAAATCTACATGGGAGAAATTTATAAAAAATGAAATGTTAACTAAGTTTTACTACATTTATTATAAAATTTATACTAAAACATGGAATAATCATATTCAAAGCAATAAAATTACTGATGAAAACTTAGTAAAATATTTAACTTCTAATATTTCACTTGATAGTTTGAAAAACTAATATCTAATTATCTTATATGTATAGAAAGGAAATATAGCATATTTATTCGATATTTTTTGATATCCCTGCAAAATATAGCTAATTATATCATTGTGCGCATGATAATATTATGCCGAAAGCTCTGAGATTTATGACTTTATAATGTGCTGCATTAGCATTATAAAATTAGATTCTAATTTGTTCTCAATAAAGTCTTAAACGTGTTTAAAATCTGTTGTTAAAAGAAAACTATTTTATTTAGAATTGCAAGAAGTCTGAATCTTAGCATTTAGAATATGTAATATACTAAATCATCGTAATGAAAAATATAAAAAGTGGCTTAATAAGGTATCGATATTTTTTCATAAAACTATAGTAGATTCAAGTTGGTTACAATTTCTTTCTTTACGAGTTCACATGTGTACTTTAATACTTTTTGCTCATGTTATCTTATAAATAAACCTTGCCCATGCAATTAGAGCATAAATTTTTGTTCATGTTATCTTACTAATAAACAATATTCATGCAAATAGAATATAAATTATGGTTCACGTTAACACTAATAAAATACAATTAGATGTAGCTATTCTATAGTGAAATAACACGCATTTGAGATTAGATCTTTTCATAAAATTTTCAATATTGTTTTTTAATGAATTTAGTTTATTTCAATGTCTAAAATTGTGGATAACAGTTTAGAATATTGGTTAGTTTCTAATTAGGTCAAATTTCTGTCTAAAATTCTCATTTCCAAAAAAGGAAATATTTTGGTAAAAAAATCATATCGTAAAATACAACTTGATTCATACCCTTAGATGAAAAATTATTTATTTAATGTATTGAAAATAAATCTTGATTTTCTTTTAACTACACCCAATAGTATTCTGATACGAAATAAAAGTTTCTAAATATATTTTTGATATATTTTAAAATATTTATAAATCCCATTTTTTCTAAATTCTTTAGCATGAATTGAATATTAAAATATTGATTTGTTCTTTTCATGCTTTCGTTTCATTTTTAATTTTCAATATCATTATAAATTATGTATTATTTTTTTAAAAAATACTTATGCGGAAATTTTAAAACTTTTGCTTTATTATATGTTTGGAAAACTTAATGATTAAGACAATATTTTAAAAATTCAAAAATGAAATGTTGTCGTTACTTTTTATTTAATACAAAATACATTAAATTCTTTCATTCTATTTATCCCCCTCCCTCTACAAACACCCCCTGTTGTATTCCAAGACGGATGAAAAATTCCAGCAATTTATCTTTGCGATATCAACAAAAACAAGAGAAAAACCAAATTCCATCATATATTCCATTTTACTGGTATGATAGCCAAACTTATTATCTGATACATATCGAACTACCTGGAGGTAAAATTTAGACCACAATGTATATCGTCTGTGGATTCTTCTCTACATAGAAAAACTCGAATAAGCGCGAGGTCGGGTTTACCTCTATAGTCGCCGTATTACTTTGTATATGAACCAACCAGGAGAGCGAAAGACGAGGAAGAAACGGATATCTCCTGTTTCCTTGTAAGCATGATTAAATTTTTCCCCGCTAAGCATTAATAAGAACGCATGTTTTTCAATCCACCGAGCACCTGTTATGCGTTATCTATAGCTCCAGGCGGATTTACCCAATTTCGGAGACGATATCAATAAGCTATTACAATGCGCAGAAATATCATTCTTCAATATTATTGCATATGACCTAAAGGTTGGATTTGCGTTTCTTATTATACGTATTTGTTTTCGAGGAAAATTGTAAGAATGGGAAATAATTTTTCAGATCTTTCTTTTTTCTTTTTGAGGTATGGATGTGAAGGCCACAGAGGAAAACCTTTATAAAAAATATTCATTCAATTTGTCATATTTATATATGGTTTTCCATTATGGCTATGCAGGGTCCGTATTCTGTGGTTCGGAATGCTTCAGAGATGGCTTTTATTAAAAGTATGTTTTATTTGGATCAGCAGCAGAAATTCAATTTATTATGCATTTAAATTCATTTTCGGAGGATGCGTTTGTACATAGAAATGCGGATTTTCATTTCTTCAGAAAGCAAGGACTCACAGCGAGTTGGCTGATTTGGTGGATTTTGCGATGATACTCCAATGTAGATTAGAAAGAGAAAAAATAAATAAAATATTACCAAACGGAATTTTGGATTAAAAAGAAATATTGGTTCAAAGTTGCATTATTGTTAACATTTCGAATAAATATTATCATCTGCTCAAACAACTAGATAAATTTCAAATATTTTATTTAAAGTTTCATCCAAGTTATCATTAAGTTAAAGTTTTATCCCTAATTATCCAAGGGTATAAAATTATGATTTCTAAATTATGGTTGATTTTTATTTGGACTAAAAAGAACAAGGATAGGCAGACATTGTTTTCAAATTTTGTAAACTTGGCGTATAAGTCTTTCTAAATACGATTTTTTAAAGAAAAGGCATGTCTTAAAAAATTATTGAAAAAATATCTATACAAAGATAAGATTCTACGGATTTTATAGGTAGATTAAATGCTGTTTACAGACTGAAATATGGAAAATATGCAAAAATTATTTTAAAAATCCTTTAGAGAATTTTTTTCACTTAATGCAAGTACATGATGGAAAATTTATTTTTAATTACTGTTATGAAAAGCAAGTTTTTATAACCTGTCCTCACATTCTAAAAATTTTCAGCTTAAAAATTCATAAATGGTTTGCAATTTTTCATAATAGTCTAATGCATAATTTTAGAATTTTTTTATTTATCTTGTTATCAAATCTCTTGTATTGTCTTAAACATCTGTCTTTAAAAAAACATTTTATTTCGGTATATGTGAGTTCTAAAAAATAGTCAAGTATTCATGTCATATAATTGTGCAGCAAACTCACTATTATTCTTTATAAAATTTATTTCGGATACATTTGTTAAAAAAATGCGTCAACCTCCCTTTTGATTTTTCGAGCTGTATTTCTTTCTTACTTTTATATACTAAATCTGAAGCGGATTTACATTTTCATAGTTGTTAAAAAGTTTACAGAGTTTTATATTTTTAACATATTATGCATTTTTTTGATAATGTGGGAAAACGTTTCAAGTTTATAGACATAGTTTTCAGAATAATTAGAAATCTTGGAAAGATTTAGTGAGCCTATGTAAAAGTAAAAATTTCCATACGCATCTTTATTATTTAAAAAAGAAAATAAGTTAAATGTAGATTTGGATATAATATTTTTGCTTTATTTTTTATTCGTTAAAGGTGTAATTCTTAAAAATACAACGAGAAATTTCTCATTTACATCTTAAAAGCAATAATATCTGTTAATAAATCAACAATTAATTTTAACACCCTATTTTATTTGGAAGAAAAATGAAGAAGATACATTAAGGGATTTCAAAATGAAATATTTTCCTGATAGTTAAAGGTCTTAAACATCAGACAGAAATATCGAATTCCAAATTTTACACAAAGTCACTTTTAATTCTTTGGAAGCATTTATAAAACTGTTTTTCTTGTTAAAAATTCCGTATTAATTTATAAATGATATAAATGAATATTTATAAATTAGATAACTGTATAAATTATCGCCAAACCCTCAAGAAAGACTCTAAAATCCTACATTTAATAATTTAATTTATTTTACCCTGTTCATGATCTTTAATTCGATAAGTGCAAAAAGATACATTAAGCAATGAGAGCCGATAGTTTATAAAAGTCGATTTATTGCAATATATTATTTGTAAGTCTACCCCAAGGAAGCTCTAAAGCATTTCACCCATTCAGTGGCTTTTCAACATTTAAAAAGTAAAAATTGAGTTGTATTTTATGTCTTTTAAACGGATCCACTCATATTCAAAAATATGTGCCTTGAACTACACCAATATCTGTCTGCATAAATTTCTGCAGCTGTTAAAAATGACTACAACTTATTCTAGTGTTCAACGCTACCCTTTCACTGGAACAGTCAGCGCATATTTGTGGCCAACACATATTCGAATTCTTGGCTACAAAGTGCTCTGTCATATGTTCCTACTTTATGCAGAGTTAGAGCGCAACTTGAACTCGGTCCTCTTCTTTCAAAAAAGGAAACCAAAATAAGAGACATTTTGACAGCAACATTGAAAAACGCCTTTATTCTCTCTCTGTACAGTGCAGTTACTCTGAAAGAAATTTTATATCTACTCCATGCTTTGCATATTTGCGCACGATGACGGACAATGATGTACAAGATGAGCCTTTTTCCTTTTAAGAAATCGGAAGCTATGGATTATTACAGCGATTAATCTCATCCTGTAGTAAAAACTCATATATTTATTCACTTACTGCTAACTACATGTAGGTAAAGGTATGTAACATCGTTTGAGATAAAAATCATTGTAAAATAAGGTGTTTTTAAATTTTTGCATAAAAAGTTTGAAAAACCATCTATGAAACCAAAATATATTGGTTAAGACACAAACGTTTCTTAACAAATTTGAAAAAAAAAAAAGGGCTCTGAAAGAAAGCAAAAAAGTTTTATTTAACTAGTTTATTAACTGATATGATTAAAATTTTGTATATAGCTTAGGAAATAGCATAGCATGTAGTTTCTGAATTAAAAAATAAACAGTATTTAATTTCCTCCTTTAAATACAAGAGTTCTATTGATAATTAATATGATTTTTTATGATGCATTTAAAAAACTATAGAATATTTCTGAACAAACATATGACTTATTTGTTTAGTTCAAGAACTGTAGAATTTATTAAGAAAATATAACACATAATCTGAATGAAAAATATTTATTAGATATTAATTAATGAGATTTTTCTTTTGAAAATACCGTAGAAGATGAGAATTTGAAAGAATAGCATTTAAAGTTGAAAAAGAGCATTAAATTCAACCATAAAAATAGCGTAAATTCTGAGGGGGGGGGAATGGACTTTCAAACAAAATTCAAAAGGTTTTTATGAAAGAAACTATTCAAATGTAAAGAATGTTTTTAAAAAATTTCAGATTTTTGCAGAAGCGCTACCTTTTAATGTAGTCACCTATCTTCAGGGGTTTTTGAGTATTAATCATGAATGAATTTTATAAAAAATTGCTGCTTTACAAATCTATTTACTAAAAAACTTCTTTATTAAAAAGCAACTAAGATATTCATTTATTCGTCCAGTAACAAAGAAAATTAATTCCACGTTGAATCGTAATAGTGTCAAAAGCGCCCTGATATAACAAAGTTACCGTTGTTTATATATCTTAGTGCATAAATACAGTGCTTTAAAAATGTTCCACTGTAAAAAATCATTGAATTTTATCCGACAAAAAATAATAATTATATAAGATAATTAGCTTTACATATTTGTGACCACAATAAATTGCAAAAATTCAATGAAATACATGATGGCAAATTTTAATATATTCAATTAAATTAGTTAAATATGCCTAAGAGCCTTCATTTTTAACACAAGAATGTATTAAGGTTTTAGAAATCATGAATTAAAATCTTAATAAGACTCTTCATTTGCAAGAAATGTTAATTGCACATCATATAAATTTTATAAAAATATTTTTTCTAAAAATCAAAATTTAGAGAAAAAAACTTGAAACGTGAATATATACATAGATATAGATAAATCTTCCTTAATTTTAATGCACTAAAAATGGCATTCAAATAAAATTTCTAAGTATTATCTTGAATCAAATTATCAATAATTGCTACACTTTCAAAATACTGCAAAGTCTGAAATACTTGATTTAAATTAGAATTAGCAATACTTTTCTTCTGTATGTTGATAACCTTGTATAAATATGTATTAATTGACATTATATTGATATATTTAATAGTATTTTTGCTATAAATATGTATTAATTGATAACCTTGCATGCTGTCTTGAATGAATATGAAGTTTAAATCGAAATTTTCTTCCTTATTTAACATCATCCTTCTTATATAAAAAGCATCTATCACCTATATAAAAATCTTTTGTATTGTATATTTATAATTATAATCGAATAATTATTATTTGCATTCATCATACAGACTATAAAAAAAATCACAATAAAAATTCTTAAAATACCTAAAGGTTTAATTGATTAAAAATGATTTGCTTCGAAAGTAAATAAAAGGTATTAAAATCAAATGAATATTTTCCCCTTTTTACTTTGGGATTGAAAATAATCCCAAATCTTGTCAAAATTCAGATAATCCTCATGGTTTCCTTCGCTATTCTTTATTCTTTTAATTGAAGCAAAAATATTTCTGCTGAAGATAAAACTTTTGCTAAATCATTAAATTTCTGAAAAAAACATCATAACAGCATTGAACACTTTGGGATAAATTTAATATCTTATTTAAGAACTAAATAAACATAAAATACTATCAGAAAGAAAAGATAGTTTATACAGATAGAAACAGCATAGAGGTAGTTTCAGATACTCCCTAGTATTCAATTATAAACAATTCTTTTTAACAGAAAAATGTTAAATAAATATTGAATTTGGATTATAATTTTTAAAAAATGTTTATACTTTTAACACTTTTAACATTAAGGAAATATCATCGCATTTACACATTAAAGCACATTTTAAAATTACCGATATCTAAAATTTTTGCTTTCATTTCTTTAAAAATTATAGTATTCAAATCCTGTGAATATGTTTAGTTTCATTATACATATACTTTAAATATTAAACGAAATGTTCAAAAAGGGATTTCAAAAAGTTCTTGCACTATCAATTATTATTGTATATGTAAATTACAGACACTTTTCTGGGTGTGTCATGCATACCAAATATTGCCTGCAATAATAAAACCTTTTTACCGCATTTAAAAATGTATTTACTAATACAACTCTCATTTTTCTTTACATTTTGTTTTCTTTATATACTGAATTCAGCATTCAATAAGTTAAATTGATGAATTTATACATATTTTAATTTCTGAATAATATTCTATTTGTTGAAATTTGATAAAATATAAAGATTTAAAAAATACCCATTATGTTCTCCTCAGTTTCAATCTAATAAAGCAATACAAAAAAAAATAGTTCAGCATAAATTATAATTAATTATGTATATATTTTATAGTAATCATTAACTTATTCGTAAAATAATTCAAACTCAAGAAAAACTTCGTGAACATACCATAGAAATTTAGGCTCCAGTTTGTTAAAAAGTAACAAAGATATTAACGATCGCACAAAACATGAAATATATTTCTGTAAAATGAGCTGCAATATGGATATACTGTCTGCTTTTGGAACAAGTTCAAATTTACCCTATTTTGTACAAATTTGAAAAGTAATTTCATTGAAATTTTGTTTTGTTCCAGATGAGAGCGAAGCATTTATTTTATGGAGAGTAATAAAATCATATTTGTGGCAAAATATGTAGTAAGAAATAATAATATTCTTTTCATCAAAAGATATTTTTCAAATGCATCCTTCTCTAAGAATTGTTACTCTAAAAAATAACGCTGTCGGGTTTGATTTGTTGTAGACATAGTAATATGTATGCTAAAATATTTATGTATTCTTAAACCAATATAAGGTTATTCTTTAACTAAAAATATTTTCTTTCATGCAGAGCATGGACATGCATATTGGAAACAAAAATATAAGAAGGTGTTTGAATTTTGTTAGGATACAGTTAATATTGATTCAAACAAATCAAAATAGATGAGTCTGAAACAATTATATATTGTTACAAATATTAAAGTACATTAGAATGTCTAAATATACCATAGCTATATTTTATAAAAATAAAACTTTCTTATGAATATCTAATAATTATAGATTAAAAAGAATAACATTTTCAAGAATTTTTTATTTATTTTGTATACATTCTATTAGTCCTCAAATTATTTTCATGTCAAGGTATACAAATTTTAATAACTACTACAGCATAGTAACTTAGATCTTTTCAATTATTGCCTTTTTTATATAATAATGATTTAAAATTCTATTTGATTTTTTGAAATGCTTTGAACATGATTCAGTATTATCTCATTTATTTATCAAATTATTGATCAATCATATTGTTAACTGAACAATTTATCATCACTTAATGTCTAATTCAAATTGCTAAATATTGAATTGTCTTATTTAAATATTGCAACATTTTATTGATATTTTAAAAAATGAGTTTATGTATCTCACAATTTCAAATATTATGATGTAGCATTAAACATAGTAGACCATTTTTTTCCTTATGAATGTCCAGCTATTTTTCTTCTATACCTTATAAATAAGACTGTATTTTCACATATTTAATACCATGAACTAGAAGCATAAATTATATATAATTTATTTTATCTTATAGATAGAATAAATTATCTATTACTGCTTAAGAGAAGTGCACAATTTCGCTACAAAGTTAGCAAAAAGATAAGATCTCTATATGATAATATTTTTTAAACATAGTATAATGTTTAAAATATCTCATTAAACTGTTCTATCTAAAATGCAAAGCTTCCTGATGATCTTTGTAATTTTCTAAATATTTTGCAATTGAAGGCAAATTATTCATATTTTATATTCGTCAAAAATATCATTTAAATTTCTTGTGAATAGACAAAAGGAATAAGATCATTTGAATGATAAAATAATGAAGTGTGTAATTTATCATGTTTGTATCATAAATATATTAGAAATCCGTCATTTACTGTTTTTGCTCCTTCTTCTAGTGCTTAGACTGCCAATGTCTTTCAGAAAAATGCATGATGCAGTTGTGATTCCCGTTATTATTTTCAAGCATAATACCGTTCTTACCTGCTATAGTAGATTTCATATTCTTCCAATGGAAGTAGTTCTCATATATTCAGGTTCAGCTACTCATTTCCAAAATGATGATGGGCAGTCATCTAAACTATATAAGAAAACCATGAAAACACGCATTAAAACATTGAAAAAAAATCAAGCAATTGTAACATAAAAAATAATGTGAGAAAATGATTTTCAACATACAAATATATGGAAGCAACAAAAAATATATGGAAGAAATATGCTTTTCCATAAACCTGTCTAAAAATTCAAAGCTGAAATAGCACAAATATATTTAGTTACATAACTATTTAATAAGAAAAAGATAACTATTAAAAAAGAGATAAATTATTTAAAGATAGCTATTTAATAAGTCAAATAATCGTAAATAATATTTCTTAGATCTTATTACTAAAAGCACATATGTTTTATTTTTTTCGGTTACCAAATTATATGTTCAACATTATCACTAAATAGTCATCAAGCACTTTTTATCAAATTATTTATTCATAAAAGAAAATAAACTAGGAAAATTTGAATGATAAAGAACCTTTGCTAGTAAATTATTTATAAAGCTAAGCCTCAAAGATTTAATTTTTCAATTTTCTTTAAATATTCATACAGATGCTTCGTGAATTGCAAGGGAAAATTTTACATGAAATTTTAATATCAGCTCAATTAAAGTGTTTTAATTATTTTACTGTAAAACTTTATTGAAACAAATGCCCTCACATTTTTTGCAAATGTTATTGCTTTGAAGTTTATTATGCTTTTATTTTTGTTCTTATTGCTAATTTAGACATGTGAGAATAAAATTATATTCATATTTCTTCCATTGTCTAAATTCGCAAAAAATATTCTTGATGATATTAAGTATTCATTTATACATTTTAACAAATTGTAATCTTGAGAAAGTTGAATAACATTTGAATGATTATCTCATAATAGTTTCGAAGATATCTTTGCCTATTTTAGCAGATAGTTTAAAACCATTTTAACAGAAATTTTGATTCCCAGTTGCAATTTTCCATTCTATGTCTAAGACAATAAAGTAAAAGAATAATATGTATAGTAAAATAAAAATAATAAAACATATTCATAAAAAGATAACCGAGTTATAAAGTTCAAATCATTGGTTAGAAGCACCTTTTAAATTGTTAAACAAATCCTATTTAAAAAAAAAGATTTGCATTAACTTATGATTTTAAATGAAAATAAAATACTTCGTCTTCAAATTTTATTGCAATATTGCAGTGACGAATCCCAGTACAACTTTTACGAAAATTTAGAACTGTATATTTTTATACCGAAGAACTTTTTTTTAAACTTTAATATCAGGGACAAATTTAAAGCTGTTTGCGAAACATTCGTCGTTGATAGATGATTTGATTAATTTTTTTATACATCAAACATTCTCTATTTAATTTTGAGACAAATTGTAATTTATCTGTGGCTTTCTATTTTTTTCAATGAAGCATTATACTCTTTCGTACTTTCGAACTTATTCAACTATAATAAGTACACCACTATCTATTGTTGGCATTAATTTGTTATCAAATGAATTTATTGCTAGCTAAATTTATTGAACTATATAAAAAGGAATTTAAAAAAATCATATTCGATTGATTGATTCTTTTATGATATATTTTGATGAGTATTAATCATTGATATCTATACATATTTTATTTATGATGGTATATATTTATATGTATGATGAATAAAAACTGATATCATATGTATGGTATTTTATTATTTATCAGAAAAAAATATTTTAAAGTTGAAATTGCTTTTCAACATTGTTATTTCTTTTAACGATTATAAAAATTACGATTTAATAATTTGTCAAGAATACTTATATGAGCATTACCTTTAAATGGTACTTTATTTAGGTTAGCTGTTTTTCAATTAACGGGAAAAATATTTTATTCGCTTACTTTATTCTGAGGAAGATAATCAATTTAATTTTTTATCAGATATCTCAATTTTTTATGTATTAAGATCCCCTTTAATCTGCAATCAAAGTGACGATGTCAATATTTTATAAAGTAGTATTAGTATTTTATTTTTCTCAGTTTATTAATACAAAATATAAACTCATTTTTAAACATTATAATTTAAGGCTTAAAAATTTAATGTTTATTTTTTGTTTCCATTAAAATAATTGCATCTGAATGCTTCTTCATTTAAAATGCTTAATTAAGATTGGAGTATTCAAATTAAGTTCAGAAAATTTATAAATTCGTCATACGAAAAAACGTATTTTTTGAGAAATAAAGTCAAGACAATATGATATTCACTTTGAAATTTAAATAATTTTTAATAGTGAATCTTACTGTCATTAAAAATAATATTAAAAACAAAGTAAAGTTGAGAATTATTTCGAAATACTTTTTTTAAAATTTAACAGCACGATTTCTAGTGTTGTAGTCAGAAGAGATAATCTTATACGCAATTTTGTTTAAATTAACTTGTTTCAAATTTGTAATAATCGAATTTTTTAATAAATTTTTCATTAGTTTTTCGATACTCAGTTGATATGAAACTTTTATGCACTTGTATGTTGTCGATGAAAATATACTGTTTTAAAATTATGAAAATGTATTTAACAGTTACTGATCAATTTGATGCCACACTGCTAGTACTATCTGAAGTGAGGTTTCAATAAGGCGATTCCATTCTTCCAAAATATTTGAAATAATGAATTAAATTTTAAAGGCTAGAAAGTGGAAAATAATTTAAATAAAAAAATATATTTTTAATGTTATGATAAATATGTTCTTTAAGAAATGATTTTAGATTTTTCAAAAATATGTGCAATAGGCTCCAAAATCCAAATTATACAGTATTTTTAATGCATATCATTTGTCTATGGCATTCTTCCTTGAAACTTTTTTTTGAAACTCCAAAATAAAATGATTCTCTTTTAAACATTTAGAGCTTCATATTTTCTTTCCTCAAGCAAAAAAAAAATTACCTATTCTTTTTCTGTCAATTGTAAATTTAAAATATCTATACAACTTTATTTTTTATTTTTGATTTAAAGTTTATATTTAAGATTAAATTTAAAAAATGAATAAAATAATAAAATAAATAATTAAAAATAATTTTAAGATTAAATTAAGAATTTAAATTTAAATTCAAATATTTTAATACTACTTGCAAAAACTTATTTCGTCTGTAAAATTCAAAATACGAAGGAAAAAAATGGATTTTATCTTAGAATTTATACGACAAATTATGTAATTACGATACGACAAATATTATTAATAAATTAAATTAAATTCATACGACAAATTATAAAAAAATTATGTAATTACAATGTTTGGACATCACACAAGTGAAAAACTGAAAAATATTTTAGAGTGTTGATTGTACTGAATACTTTGATGACCAGTTGAACCTTTTTAAAAAAATTTCAACCAGTTTACCAACCAATTTATTATTATAAGCGCTCTTAGATTAATAAATTGCACTTTCGATTAATAATTGATTAATAAATTGCAATAAGGCAAGTCAAAATAATTCAGTTTAGAAAAATAATTGTATAAATAGTTTATGATTGATTCAGTAAGAAATAAAGATTTGTTTTGAACATAGAAATGAAATGCAATAATAAATGTAAGAAAATTAATTTATTTTATTATTTAACTTTTTTATTCTTCCTTAAATATTAGATTTGATCAAATTAAGTTTTTGACTGAAGTTCAGCAATAAACTATGATTTGAAAAAAAAGAAACTATCTTCAACAGTCTTATTGCAAAATTCGAGGACTCAGTTCGTTAAAAAAACTAGATAAAACTTTATATAATTAATCGACAACTCTTAAAACTGACAAATATCGCACAAATGGTAAAATTTTTATCTAAAACTGTGATGAAAAGTATAGAATGCTTCTATTATCTCAATAGGTTCATAATTCTGTGTATTGAATGAGTAATAAGCCAAACTTAATTTGAAAACCAAATTGTTTATTTTGTTCGAAATTTGATACCTATAGTCTATTACATTTGATTTAAACAGCTAAACTGATTGTAATACAGGTTTCTAGAAAAATCGCAAATAATAATTTAAGAAAAAGATTTCTTTGTTTATTTTATTTTCATTAAGATTCTTTTCTTACAACTATGAGAGTTGTCTTTTGGCACCAACAAATTTGTCTAATCCATATCAATCATATGTATTAAAAGAATCTAACGTTGTTGAATCGTGTTAATTAGAGAAATAGTATTTACTATTCTACATCATACTAAATGCTGATGCAACACCATCCAGATGGTGTATTTTGCTGAAGACTAAGTAAAACTGAAGTTTTTATGCCACGAAATAAATTGAGAGAGAGCAATTCTATTACACAGTAGTTTGTAATTGAGCTTAAAGTACAGTTTTAAATCTTGTGTCGAGTTTTTTATCCCTGGAATTTTTATGGAAAAAAATAGAATTTTTTCCTGTAAATCCCTCTTATCTGAATTTCCCAGAAATTTAAAATCGTTATTCATTATAAAAAATGTGATGTTGTTCTTCTAACTACATATATTATTTGGACTTTAGATATGTAAGTAAAAACAGAACTTTTTGATCATTCTCTAAAATTTAAATTTTGACTGGTCATTTTAAATTACCAATAAGTTATCATGACCAAATACGGTTTCGGCGCCATTCAAAAGTCTCAAACCGTTTTAAAGAACTCTGCTTTATATTTTAAAGGACAATAACCTTCATTCAAGAATTATATAATAACAAGCTTATAATAAATTAATGCAGTTATATAGATTATTCAAACGTCTTATTATCTTAAAAATTATTTAAATGTATTTTTTTATTAAAATGTATATGTATATTTAGTGATTATGTAATAATGAAGAAAAAAAAATAGACCCCGCTTGCCTAAAGGGCAATGACTTACCTGATTTTTTTACCCCTCTTTTTTTATGCACTTCCTCCTTTTCTCCACATAAAAAAAATCTTAAAGACGTGCATGAGGGGCAGGAGGCCATCTTGAATAAGGTGGTAGGGGCACGCCTTCTGGCACGCGCACATTGTTGTTGCCACCGGTTGTCGTAAAATGTTTCTACAAAAAAAGAGAAGAAAAAAATGGACCAAAAGATTTATAAGTCATTCAGTTGGGTCTTAAAAAATTTCCTTTGTGTTTTTATTGGGCAATAATAACTTTTAGTCTAACACGATACGCAAGCTTCCTTCCTGCATATGTTTAGTTATTTATCTGTGGCAGCAACAAAATGCTGGCAGGTGTGCAATGTTCGAAAAAAAAATTGGCTTATTTTCTGTGTAATTTATGAATGTTAGCGAATGAAGTAATAAAAGCTATATATATACGATAACAAGAGTTTCATGTGCTTTTGAAATATTAATGGCAAATGATGCCTCAAAATGTAAAAAATAATAACAAATATTTATAAAAATGTAATGTGTAATAAATTATGAATTAATGTTTTAATTGTTTATTTTATTTCTAGTTTTATCTATTTAGCGTCAGTCCTTGGCAGTTAGCTACTTCACCTACAATATAGATTGTGTCTGATTTTATTTAGTTCTTTAATATATAACTTGATAGTCATGATTTATTTGGCAAAGTACTTTTCCATGACAAATTGAGATAAAAATTCAAAGCTGTTTTCCCTTTTCTGAATTTACATCTATTCTGATCGTTAAAGGCATGGACTATTTTTTTAATGAAGACCACAATAAATTCCACAGATTGTTTCGTTGCAATGGATAAAACATATTAACAAAAATTAAATTACAGTAATTATTCAGCACATCAGATTTCTTTTGTAATATCACTAATAACTTAGCTCAGTACTCGAAATAGATTCCCTAAAAAGCAGTGAAATAAAATTAGAAAGGAAATAACCATTATGATATTTTCAAAGAATATATAAATAAGACTTTATTTTTTTTTAATTAATGGAAGAAGAATACGTCGTCCTATATCTGATAAGCAGTGAAAAAACCTAAATTTCACTGTAAAAACTATCATTGCGAATTGCATTAAAATATTTATGAAATTCGTTAAAAATATAAAAACTATGAATGCAAATAAAATTCGATAACATTAAAAATATAATTTCTGAAATTTTAAAATAACTTTTGTAAAAATAATTTAGAAAGTTAGCGTGGGAGAATACTACAATTTTTACAAAATTTTGGTTAATTCAAATATTAATTAACTTTTAATCAAAAGCTTCGAAGTAAGCATTCTCTCATAACAAATTATATTTAAAGGAAATTAGGTAATTCTAGAACTACATGGAAAATATTAAAAGAGTATGTCCAGCTAGAGAATGTTACTGTTAAAAATATTCAATTGTCATAGCGTTAAGTGAAAAAAAAAAGCCTTCGTTTCGCTTTATGTGGATCTATTTTAAATATCTAAATATGGATTTAAATTATTTCACATAGGTTTAAAACCAGGGTTGATTTCAATTTATTAAATCTAGGGTAAATTAATTTTATCAGAGTTGCAAAATCCCTTTAAGGCAGAATATGTTTTTAGCCTCCTCAAAGTTTTAAAAATATGCTACCCTAAAAATGGGGGGGGAGAGATAAAATTAAGCTCCTATTTTTGGTAACTAAAAAATTCAGTTCAAATTAAATACAAATTAATTTTTGATCATCGTAAATCAAGGTAACGCCCTTCAATTATTTTTCTTGCAAATGCCATTTTTTTTAATGCAGCACTAAAGCTTTTGCGATCTAAGTAAGTTTCTCGTGACCCTAACTGAGAAATAACGCATTGTTTAAGAAATTGATGCAGTGGAAGGAATTAACTATAATTCTTTTCTTACAAAATTTCTACTAAAGGTAAATACCGTTATATTCATTGTCTTGTAAGCAGATGTATTTCTTGGCAAAGCTTTGAAAGGAGAAGGTATTCACAGAATTTGAATATACTGATCAGCAGATTTAAGCATCTTGTTGGTCTCAGAAAAGAAATTTGTACATTTCTGCCGCTTTTAAATTCGAAAATAACTACAAAACCTCGTATAAGCTGAAATTATCATATCATTTCATCGTAATTTCACAAAGCATTTTATTTAGTCTCCAATTTGTATATTCATTGCAATTATTTTATTATTCATTGTAAAAGAATTATTTCATTTTCATTGTAAGAAATATTTTGTATTTTATTGTAATCTTAGATAATAATTTCACTATTATCATCAAATTTATCTTCTCAGCTTACAAAAATAATTTTTAAAGTTTAAAATTTGAATTCCATTCAAACAAAGAAAATATTTCCTACTACCTTTAAAAATAACTATCTTAGAAACCTAACGCAATATCAAAATGATGAAAAATAAAAAAACCCTTAGGAATTTTTCTTTCATATAAAGAATAAATTTTAATTCAAACGCTTCGGGAAAAATGAATGCGAGACTGCTAAGTTTCAAACTTTTATTATAAACCTGAGAAATGAACAGTACAGATCTAAAACCTTTTATTTTTAATTTTTTTAAATACCATTATGAAATATTGGAAAAACGATAACAATATTTGGGTGGTAAGACAGTAGGGAAATTTAGAAGCAGTGTGAATTTTTCCGTCGTTAAATAATTATTTATTTATTCAGCAAAAAAATTTAAAATATATCTATGCATTACCTTCCATATAAATAAGAAAATATAAAAAATTCGAATTGAATGAAAAGGATAATTTAAACACCAAGCAGTCATTTAAAATTGTATTTAATTCTTCTAATTCAGCAGGAGCATGATTTGTCTTAATTTTATACAATATGGAATTCATATAAGAATGTCACCAAATTTAAAAGAATTTTTTTTCTTTGTATCAATAATCAATTTCAAAATATTAAAATTTTTAATTTTAGATTAAAAAGAATTTTTAAGCAGATTTTGTCTTGTTTCTTAATACATAAAAGCAAAATACAAATGTGTGCTCATAATCAAAAAAAAAATTCTGTTAATTTTGGTTGATTTATACTGATACAAAATATTGCAACACATATTCTTTATTTTACAGTTCTTTTTAAATTTATTTGGCCATTATTTTGAATAGAAATAAGGAATTTGCTCTTAAATTATTTCTTCTTAACAAATTTTAACACCAAAATATTTTCACTTTTACAGAATTTTAAAAACATTTTACTTTTTGTTATTTAAAAAATACGTATGCAAATAGGTGACATTTTCTTTACAAATTTTCTGTTGCATACCTTTGCTCGTAGAGGGCGCTGCTAGTATAGAACTCTTCAATCCAGCAATTCGGTTCCCTCATGTAAAATATCCTAGAATTAAAACAAATACAACATAAAATTATGTATTCACAGATAATTATTGATTATTTTTTTCTTATCCACATTTTGTATAGAAATATTGATCAATAATATAATTACAGAAGCAAAACAAACAATTTAAATGTAATTAAAATCTAACTACTAAGTCCTTACAATTTAAAATATACTATAATATTATTTTTTCCCAAAGTAATATTTTAAAAATTTCTCTGTTTTTATTATCTATTACATTACATAGTTTTAATTCCAAAAGCATAAATAATATTTTAAATGAAACTTTATCATCGGAATTTTTTTTTATTTTACTATTTTAAAGAAATTTTATAATATCTCTAAATGTTAGGAATAATATTCTTTTGTATATTTAACGTTTCTGAATAGTTAGTTAAAAATATTCATTAATATCGTAATAAAAACTAATCTTATGCACAAATAATTAATTGTTTTGTTTATTAGATACTGTTTCATATAGTTAATTCTTTCGCATTTCCCTCCATGATTTTTAGCAAATTAACTAATAATAAAATAGCTTTAATTTTGTCTAAATTTCTTTCCATAAAACTTTTTCAGCGAAAACTTAATATTAATTCACTTACCTTTTTTTTTCTTTTTTGCTTCAATACAAATATTATTTTTGGTTTTCGATTTTTTTCTGTTTCTTTAGATATCCTCGGGTTTTAAATAATTAACCGATATTTGTTTGAAAAATAAATTTATTTCTATGTTAAATTAAAAGATTCTCATTTCGTGACTATTCAAATGCAACTTCACAGAAATTTTTTTAGAAAGCCAAGGTTTAGACAGATTAATCCATAATAGTGTGAGAAAATGTGTCAACTTTAAAAACTTTATTATTATCTATATATACGGCATATTTTCTAGAAAAATTTAATTAATTAATTATTTTTGTAAATTTTCTACATTAGCTAAAAAAGATTATAAAAACAAATTTTGCATGAATTTTCTAAAATTATTTTTAGTAATTGCACCTATTTAACTGCATTTTTTTTCTATTCAAGATTTTGATTATTATTTTTTTTTCGCTTGCTTACTTCGGAAGTACTAAGGTGAAATTTATCTTGAAATTTCTTTTTTTTCATTTTATTGGAAAACCTGTCCTTTATCCATTTTATTTGATATCACCGTAATTTAATTAGTTATCTTGCCATTAATTGATAGATATTTTACATCTTTTCAATACTGAGAAATTCAATTAATCTCTGTTTTATATGCAAAACTACTTCTAATAAAAGCTTCATATAGTAAAAGTATTAGCAAATATAGAATTTTTAATTTTTTGTTAGTCGCAAAAACGAAATAAGCAAATTTCTGATGATTTTAATTTCGAAATTGACAACGAAAACCTCGAATAAACTGAAATTTATCATATTCATTTTTTAAATAAAATTACTAGCATACTTATATGAAATAGTGTCACTTAACTACTCATGAATTTTTATAACAGTTTTAATTTTATTTATAAAAAAAGCAATATGTCTTCTAAAAGCATAATAGAATAAAGTAACTAAATATTGGTTGCATACTTGATGTTTTATTATTATTATTATCTTCTTTTTCTAATTTACATGTACTTCGTCTGAGGCATTAAAATGTGCTAATATTGTGGGGCTCCATTTCCCTTAATAGCATCCCTCTACTTCAAACATGTTTTGAAAAGAGTGAACCACATTTTCAGAGAAATATTCAGTAGGAATATATAGAAATTATAGAATGTAGTGTTGTAGTAATTGTTATAATAAGATAATCGAAAATGTAGTAGTTTTAAAAATCATGGTAAGAATAATAGTATTAATATTGTAGTTCAGTAAATTGTAAAAATCATTCTAAACAATAATGGACTATTTTGAAAAATTATGGTAGGAGTTATAGCATATAGTGTAGTATTATATTATATTAAAATAATTATAGTATGTAAAAATGTAGTATTTTTAAAATTCCTTGAAGAAATTTTAAAATGCAGTATGTTGTACTGTTGTAATTATAATGTGTATAAATGTAGTATTTTTTAAAGTAAATAAAAATGTAGTATTTTTTTAAGTAAATAAAAATGTAGTATTTTTTTAAGTAAATAAAAATGTAGTATTTTTTTAAGTAAATAAAAATGTAGTAT
>JAPMOQ010035930.1:600668-670614 GCA_026543055.1 Argiope trifasciata
AAAAAGTCTACACGCAACAGTATTTGGAAAATAGAAATTTTTAATGAGAATATTGTTACTCAAACTGGGGACAGATAGCTCTAATTGTCTATATTGGTCATTCGAGCATATAGTGTTTTTACCGAGAGCTTAAATAGCGAAAGTGATGGCAAGACGTCAAGACAAGTGGCTCATACAGAGGTGTGAGCCGTGATGCGATTTCAACAGGTCAAGAATGTGTCCCCATCAGACATTCACAGACAAATTGTTGAAGTGTACTAGGGACGAAACAATGAGTAGACTACAGGTGGTGAAATAGTTAGTTATTTTGAAGAGGACAGGGATATTGCTGAAAACGTTTAGTTGGGAAATGAGAAGTCTCCCCCCTCCATCCAGGTTCTCAGAGAATATTTCCTTTTCTCTGCATTGAAGAAACACTTATCCGGAAATAAGGTTCATATCAGACGGCGATGCTCAAAATTCTGCCGAGAACTGGCTCAATAATCATTATATATTGATTATATATTGACCTGATTATATCGAGTCCGATTAAACAAATTGATTTAGCGGTGTGATAAATGCCTCAACAGGTTTGGTGATTATATAGAGAAGTGACAAATGTTTCTTAATTACCATTTGCATCCTGTGTCTATTGTTAATAAAGCATTGTTAGTTTGCAATGTAAACTTCTTTAATCATTCCTCAAATGAACTATTCCATAAAAAAATCAATCACTTGGTGCGGATTTCAAAGTTTAAAAATACACTGAATCAAAAAATAATCATGCCATTGAATTATTTAATCCTATTTTTAAACAATAACTTTTTTATTGATTATTAATCATTTACGTAGCTCTATTTAGGTAAAAATCGTTAATTACAAAAGCATTTTACAATATTTATTTCTTAATACTTTTCAGAAAACTTCATCAAATGTTAAATGCCCTCAAATGTTTTCTCCCAATTTCTATTAAACATGATTTTCTGTCTCAGTGACTGCCTGAATGATTTTCCCTCTTCAGTAATCATTCAAAGAACTACAATTATTAAGACTATTAGTTTCTAGTTAGTAAAGCGACATAACAGTTACCAGATATACTTTGATGGGTCTTGTAACTGAAAATTGTGGATTTGTGGTCCGATTCAACCGAAGAGGTACCACGAGTGCCTTATGTTCCCATAATCATTCAAGGTTAAACACCATCAAGCTGATCTGGCAAACAAATTTTGAGAGAATTTTGTGGCTCTGGAACGTTCACATCATTTGATGACGGTTCAAAATTACGAGATCCATTTCTAGGCATACCTTTTCTCATTACAAAACTCTGAATATAGTTACATTAAAGTGTAAGATTTAAGACAATCTTGTTGAAATCAGACAAAAAGAATAAGTGCTTGAGAAAGTAAATTGGAATTGTCGGCCGTACTTTAAAGATTTATGTAAACTTATATTTCAATTTTGAGGAATCGTCACTTTTTTATAAATGCCTTATATATATTTATACTTCACTTAAATAATAGTAATATTAACTTCATTAACCATAAGCTTTAAGGTCGTAGACTCTAAAAGATTTGTCAAAACTTTACTGAGGAGCATTCAAAATCTTTTCTTGCTGTTGAATGTTGCATTTTTGCATATAATCCGAAATCGCACAAAAATATAATCTACTTTATTCATACAAGATGATAAAATGGAAATTTTCGCTTATATTTTTTATTTAATACTTTCTGTTTTATATCAAATAATTTGACTCAAAAGTTTGAATGTATAATAGATCACATATTAGTTTTGGATTTACAATTCGTAATCCAGATTTGTTCCTTTAGCGATATTGATAGGAAGTAACCTCTAAAAATCGATTGTCAATTTCTACATTAAGTCACGAGAAAAGTACTTTTCATGATATTTCTATGTGATGTGATCATGAGATATCAACTCTTGATAGACTGTTGATAGACTTGATAGATAGTTCAATCACTTGATAGACTGTATAACGAAATGTCACTATCGTTTTAGTTTGTGATGCATTTTACTAATACCCATTTGGCGAACAATTAATCAAAATTCATATTTGAAATATTAGACAAACAATCTAAATCTCATAAATGGAAAAGTTAATAATATTCTTCTCATCATAAATTTAAAACAAAAAAAAAATTGGCGATGAAAAATTGGTTGATGAATTTGATTAAAGATAAATAAAAAAAGTGGAGTGCAAATTAAGAAATATAAATCAGCAATCGCAATTACAAATGTAAATTGAATGAAACGAATTTTTAAATGAAAAGTTTCTTAAACATATATTAATGCGATTTTATATAATTAACAGTCGAATATCTGAAACAGTTTTTCTTTATATATAGATTAAAACATTAAATAATCAATAAAAAGTTTTTTCTCCATTGTAATAACAACGAGATTTAAAAAATTTGGATGGTGTAAGAATAATGCATTTCGCATTAATCGAGCATGCACCACTGTTCTTCTCAAAGAAAAGCTGCCTAGCATATTCGTCGGGTGTTTTTCTTCTCTTTTTTTTTTTCTTCTCTCTTCTTCTTTTTCTCGTCGTAAACACTCTGAGGAAAGAAGAAAAAAAAATTCTTTCTCTGCCCGTCCTCCTACATCTCCACCCCTAAACAAACTCTGCTCGCCTCTTACAAAGTTTGATTCTGATTACAAAAATACCGCAACGCCGATAATCGGAATATTCCCGAATTCCAAAACCTGCCCTATCCCCCCCCCACTTCTTACCCATTTCGAATCTATAGAGGAATGGGTAGGCTGGAGGGGGTGGGAGAAAATATACGTTAGGAGCTTAAGCCGAGATTTTATGGGCCTGCCTTTCGATGATGCGATATTTACTTTATGAACACTCGTGCGGGAATTTAAGCATAGTTGCGATTTGTATGCTAATAGAAAAATAAAAAAAAATGTAGAAAAATCTGTACTCCACTCAGGAAACGTTTTGCTTTTTACCGAATATTCGCTCCCAAGTTCTAATGACCCATGTGATCTGGCAACTGGGCCTCCCACAAACTGAGGGTATTAGCGTTATTACTAGGCTACGAATCGGAGCGATGTATTCGGATAGATATAGGGATATCTTTGTATCATTTGCGTATAGATTCTGAGAGTTGTTCATCTGCTTAATGTAGAGTCTGGTTTTAAAGTACCTAGAGGTTGGTTCGTATAGAAAGAGGGAATGGTTATTATTTCGGCGTGGGCTGGTTCAGAATGTAGAGTAATAGGATGCATAAACCGTAGATCCGCCTTGTAATACATGACCGTAAAAATAAAAACATATTTCAAGAGCAGCTTTTATCTCCATTTTTGAGGTTCTTTCCTATTTATAAGGACATGAAATGTATGATTCTGAGAAACAATGATAAATTGAATAATAATTCAATTAAATGCCTTTAAAAATAAAGAATTTAATATCCTTACATGATAAATACTTTATCTACATTCATTAATAAAAACATACTTTATATTTCCTCTGTTTGAAAGCCTTTACATTAGATAAATAGTTTTAAATAGTTTTTGACCGATTTTATTGTAAATATTTTTATAATTTTATTTTAAAAAATAAGTTTATTATTGATAAAGCTTAAATATGATACAAATGAAAAGGACATTTAATTTCCTTTATACTCGAGTTGCTTTGGCCTTCTTGTGTAAATAACAAATTTAAAGTTATCGTCTTTCATATTATTTTACAATATGGATAAACAGAGTTTTATAGGAATTCTAAATTTATTATCTTATTTTCTTATTCAAGAAATATGATTTGAGTCTAAATGTTTGTTTGCGTGCCAATTAGTATCCAAAGGTATTTTTAAATAATATTTATGAGGTGTTTCTTTAATATGAATTATAATTTCCGTCAGAGGAAGTATGAACATAAAAAATGAATTCGCAATAATTAGAAAATATTTATTATATGAATTATTGATTTTCGTAAGCTTATTAACAAAATTCTAGATTAACTACGAAAGTTTTATTTCATGCAGTTTATGTCTGTCAGAGAGATTTATAGAAAGTATATCAGAGTACCGAATAATCATTGATATGAATATCGATTCATCGGAAGAATACGATTAAACGATTTACAAATTATCATACATTAATTATTAAAAATCTTGAATAGGATTTACATAACCATTACTTTCTATAATTTTTTGTTCGGCATATAATTTATGTAATGGAATTTCAAATTTAGAAATAATTCTATGGATCTATATTCTTTAATGTTTCAATTGTTCGAATGAGTGTGAAATAAAACGTAATAATCATGAAATGATACTATATTAATTATGATAAATATCACAACAAATTTTTTTAATCAGCGCTCTACAATAAATTAATTAAATTGATGAAATCAATGAAATTAACTTGTAGCAAATGGAAAAAAATAATAATTCTGTTCATATTTTCTTAAATGCATTTAAAGTCTCAAAATTGCTTTCTAAGTATTTTAAAATGTATTTTGGGGATGAATTGCCTGGTACTGATTTAATTTTTTGGAATTTAAAAAAATATGTTACTAAATTAATAAACGGGAACTGTTAGATCCAAAACATTTTAATATCGATTCATCCCCTTTTTTTCATTGAAATTTCTATCCAAAATGCTTTGCAGATTAGGGGCGAAAATCTGATGAAGGGGGGAGATGGGACGGGAGTTCTAACGAAATTAGTGAAATTCTTCAACGGGCGCGACTCCGTTTCTAAATTTATTCTCCCGTGAATGTAGCTTTCCCACAAGCGTACTCTTTCAAAGGGGAAAACAACTTTACAAGGTCCTACAAAGAAGGGACATGCATCAATGTCTTGCGTACTGAAAAGCGGAAGATGGAAAACACTGGGGTGGGGGAAGGACAGCACTCTGAATCTTCCCCATTCTTTAATCTCAGTCACTTCTGACATCCTAAATTGTGCTAATGACATGTAGCGACGCTAGCGCCCTCACACGGACAGCGCGCCATCGAGGGGGACACCTATTTTCATGCTTTTTTTTATTAGTATCTCCCGTCCTTCTTTCGAATTTTTGCATTTTGTTCTTGAGCGTTGCAAGATTCAGTCATTACCATGAGATGCATGTTTTCGAATTCTCATCCTCCCCTCCCTCTATGCTTTGCGAGAGAGGGTTCTTTCTCGGCTTTTCAATCTTTGTAGGGATCTGTTTATAAATAAGGAATTTCACTCTCTTTTTTTTCTCCACACTTTTTTAAAGATCGAAATAAATTCAAAGACTGGTTTTTATCAGCTTTTTTTTTCTTTCAGAATTTTTGATTAAATGTATTTTTAATTATTCGTGGTGTAGTAAAATGACAGGAAAGAATAAAGGGAAAAATTCGCTCTTTCAAAATGGTCAAAACTTTCTCCTGATTAAAAAGAAAAGATTAGTAAAACTGCCATATCAATGGCACACCCAATTTGATTTTCAACCAATCTAATTAGCTTATCACTACTGTCGCCGTTGACAACAATGGCTGTCATTCTACCCATTTTTATTTTCAACCATTCTAATTAGATTGCGCTCTAATCTCGGCAATTATAACATTTCCTGACATTCTACCTATTTTGAATTTCGAACAATCTAATTAGTTCATGCAGTGGTCTCGTCGTTGACAGTAATATTTGTCATTCTGCCAATTTTGATTTTCAACCAATCTAGTAAGATTGAGCACTAATCCCGGCAACTTCCTGACATTCTACACATTTTGGTTTTCAGCTCATCTAAATAGTTTTAGTACCTACTGACCTCTGCAATTACAACTTTTCCTAACATTCTAAACATTTTGGTTTTCAGCTGATTTAAATAGCCTGAGCACCTACTGTTCTCGCCATGTACAACACGTCTGACATTCTACCCATTATATATCAGCTGTTTCGTCATAACTTCCTGAAATTAAATATCCCAAAATTTTCATTCATTTGTAGAAACATTTTTCATTCATTTGTAAAAATATTTTTCATTCATAATAAAAAACTTATTATCAACAAAGTAACCACAACAACTTAAAAGGAAACAAATTTCTTTAAACAAATCTTAAAACATACATATTCTGCTTTATTAATCAAATTAATTTTAACTGCAATATTTTTCAAAAAATGAAATACCTGCTATTGTTACTTCTTTATCATCATTAAATATCACATTCACTAATATTTCTTTAATCCTAATCACTTTTAAGGAGATAATCTTGACCCAAGATGGATCAAAAAATTTTCTTATATTTCCCCGAAACACTTATGAGTCTCATTAAATTATTTTTGAATTATTTTTTCATACAAGAAAGTTATGATAACAAATATTATAAATAAAAGAATTTATTGAAGTTTTACTTGATTCGGTTTTTAATAATACACCACTTTGACTTTATGATCATTTATACTAAATTTATCGAAGAAAATAATATTTTCCAATAAGGTATTTCCAAACCTATCTCTAAGTAATGAATTTAACTGAGAAAATCAAGCACAATTTTGAAATTTGATAAAATATATTCATGACTTATCATGTTAATTAGAAAAGAATCGCACATTATATTAATATGTTTTTAGAAAGTATAGCTGAGCATGAGAAATCTATTTAATCTTTACATTTCCACTAATTTCTTACAGAAGAGTTTTATATAAAGATTTTATAGATTAAATAGAATTATTTATTTAATTTTGTAAGATTATATTCAATTAATTTAATTTAGGTGTATCCCATTTTAACATAGCGCTTAGCATCGAAGTAATTATTTGGGAGAAACTGGTGATTTTCTGGTGATTCTGGAGGTTTTCAGCAATCGCTTCGCCAAAACACGAAGGTAACTGCTGACCAAAAGTCGCCTTTTTCTCACATCATGTTCCCTACTGAGCAAAAGTCACCTTTTTTTATATCACATCATGTCTCCTACTTAGTACACACTTCAAATCTAATGTTCATCAAACTCACATACATGAAATATTGAGCAAAACCGGATCTTGAAATGCCTGAAAAAAATTTTTGATGCACTTCAGATTAATAATGCATCAAAAGATATATGGTTGAATCAGATTAGAGTACAAGCAAATCTCCTGTTTGGAAAAATCCCTTTTGAAAGACTATTTCCCGTTCTGAAACTCACGCGAAAGTCTTTTCTAACGAGAAAACAATCTAATATGGGTAATAACTAAGTATTTCTAAATTAATCTTAATTCTATCTTAGGCGGTATATATTCTTACCACCGACGAAAGATTTTTTATGAGCGCTCTGAAAAGTCTTTTAAAGTTATAAATAGGGTAATCAGATGCTTAAAATTTGATTGATCAACCTTAACAGCTTAATCCAAAATGTATTAAGTCTGTAGATAAATCTCATTTAAATTCAAAAGTGATGAATTTGCTTATCACGACCTGTTCATGATGTGTTTTCATAGCGACATTGAGTTCCAGCCTTTGTCATTAAATTTTTAACTATTAAAAAAGTTTTCAGGCGTGAAACACCAGTGTGTTCACGTCTCAAACATGCCTTTAGTTTTTCCGTATAACTAATTCTTATATTTAATTGTCATTATTTGTTATTGAATTTATTTAATTTAATTTCAACATTCTTTTCTTTAATGAATAAAAATTGTTGATACAGTTAAAATATCTTAAAGTACAGGACCTTTAGGATGATTTTATGCATATTTTGATTTCATCTTTGATTTGTTGATTATTATATTGTAGTTTACGACATTTCAGTTTATTTTTAATGCAAATTTTATTTGTGCTATAGCATCAGAATGCAATAGCTGTGTTCTTATGCAGTTGCAATCCATCCTACAAACCCTAATGAATACGCAATGAGCTTCAAATTTTAATTCAAGATTATATTGAATTTGAATTCTATGATTTCTAGCTAAAAAAACTGTATAATTTTTAATGACCTAAAAATTGAGTGATAATTATACTTATCAATGAATATTTGATGATATTTTTACCATTAAAAATCAGTGGTAAGTAGGTTTCTCACTTTCGGTTTTCCCTAAATGATCATTGGTAAGTATATTTACCACCCCTCATATCACAAATTAAATGGAAATGGTAAATTGACGAACTTTTGATGCTTTAGTATTTACATAATGGGCTTATCATGATATAACACTAAAAATTTTTATGTGTGAATGCTCCAGAATTATTCCTTATAAAGGTTAAATGAATAGCAGATTCAGTGCAAGGCTGATAAGTTGTACCTTACTAAAATGTGAAGGCACACCTGTTACTACAAAGCAACCCTGTGAGCAAGACTCTGCAATTTGTGCGCTCCCCCCGACGAACTTGAGATCTCGCATCTTCTTGTCTATTTCACGTCCTCGTGCCTTTCCCCGACGTCTTGCGCTTGGTTTTTAATCCACTATCTCCCTCCCCCCAACACATTTCACCCCACCGCAGTTTCCTCCAGTTCCACCCGGGGCGAATTTGGCAGTCGGGGCAACATTAGCATAGCCGCATGTTCATTGGCGTAGGGGCGCACCCCCCTGCAAGAAAATTTGTTCCCCTGCTTTAATGTGTGGATCCAATTTTTATGCTATTTTCTCTTACCCGTCATCCACCGAAGCGTGGTTCTTGACTTGCTGTGCAATATGAAGGAAGGGTTTGTTTTAAAAATAAAAGAAAGAAAAAAATTTTTGAACGCAGAACCAGATTGAAGTTGGGCGGTAATCCACAAAGGCAATGCAACCAATCCAGCATAACTTTTGTCGTTGTTTTTAAATAAGAAATTTCAAGGAAAATATATTCAGGTTGAGCTGTGAGTTGCAAAAAGTAATCTCTATGATTTTTCCCGAGTTTCTATAGACTTCTTCCAAGCCAAGTATTCGAAATAAATTAACTTCTGAAACAAATCATACGAGTTGCGGCATACATTTTATAGTTATATTCACGGATTAGAAAATTTGCACAAAATTGTCACTAAGTAAACGCAGAGCATGACATAAAATGTTACCTAAAATAATTAAACGATACTAAAAATCATATACCAAAATCTGAGCCCCAGATACATTTTATTAATTAAGAAAGATCCTACAGTTTTAAATAATCAAATCAATACTTTATTTCAATTGAAATTCTGAAAGATAAAGAAAATCAAATCTACATATATTACAACAGAAAATAGGATAAAAAATGAAAATAATATCTTGTATGTAAATTTGTTTTTATACTAAGGTGTTTATACCATGTTCCATACATTTTGGTGTAAATTAGAACTAAATATATCTGAATAAAATTATATAGCAAAAAGTCTTATTTCAGAACATTAAAAAAGTCTCTATTGTATAACTGCATCTTCAAAAGAAATGTTTTCTTAAAATTTTAAAATATTAACTATTATATTATATATTAAATTATATTAATTATAATGCGCATATTAAGAGGAACAAATGAATTTTAGTTAAAATGTCATTATGTCATTTGCCTTTATTTTTATTTATTGCATTTAGAAAGTCAAACGAAATGTGTATATTTATCAAATTTTACAACGAAACTCCATGAGGAGATCTATACATACTCTGGTACGCACCTTCATTAAGAAGAATTTTCGAATTCTTCCCTAATTCTTTACCTTTAATTCATGTCCCCATTCTCTATACCACATTTACAATGTTTGCCAAACAGATGTCTAGATGTCAGTCATACATAGAATCGTACAGATTTACATACTTATAAAATTTCAAAAAGAAAAGCTGTAAAGAATTGCGTACTTGTTCAGGTGTTTAACTACATTATAGATTTTATTCGCATTCTACCTTAAACAAGGAAATAATTTATTTACATACAACCCCCTATACTATATTTAGAAAGCTGACCAAATAGACGCCTCCATATCAGAGAGGCGCAACAAATAAATAAATAAAGCAGGCTCAGAAAAAAGATCGAAGGAGACAACACCAAGTAAAAATCGTTTTCCTCACCTGCCTACAGAAGACTCCCTCCCTCCCAAATCGTCTTTGTTCCGGGACAACAATATTTTAAGCATTGACAACATTATTCAGATGCTTCGTGGTACACAATGGTGAATTCTTCTAATGAAGGCAGACCTTAGGGGGAAACCCGAGGCTGCAGAAGGGATGTACCACAATAATCAGTAATGAGCGACAGTTGAATGGAATGTCTCCATAAGAAAAATGACTTTTTCTTTGAGTAAAGGTGCGAATATGAGTTTGCTATATAAGATAGGAGGGAGGGGGGAAAGAAAAAGCATAGCTTATGATGGATGCGGGATGCAAACAAGATTTGTTTGGAATTACTGAACAAGGTGATAGATAGTTGCAACTTGCGGAATAATTTGCTCCACAAAGAAAAGGGGGTAAGTACCGTCAGTAGACATTATATAAGCTGAGATATTAGGGGATGTACCGAAAGAAATAAATGTAGGTTGAAGACGATTCTACAGTCAGTAAGATTCTATTATATTTACAAATGGGAATCCGTCTATTTTCCATCAATATTTAATCATAAAAAATAAAGCATTGTCACATTCTCTTAATACGATAAAAATTATGGTATTTCATACATTTTTTTCTGCCATTAATCTTTGATTAAAATTGGCAAATACGATTCAATATCAATGGTAAAAAAAATCAATTCAAAGGCTTTAAATCACTGTTATACAATTTTATGGAACAGATTGTAAAAATAGCTTTGTGTTAAATATTAGAACCATTCAAGTATTTTTAATTTTACATTTAAAAAATACAAAAGCATGCGTTTCACTAAAAAACTCTTTAAACTCTTATTACTTAACATGGTAAAACAATTAAACTGATGCTACAAAAAATATGAAAATTGTAGAGATAAAAATATTTATGTGTACTTAAATCTATGAATAAAGAGAGGGGTCAAATCGGAATAAAATTTTATCACATTACACTTCTCATGATAAAAGCTAAGCTGTAAAATTAGCTTCAGAGCCTTTCGATTCCCGTGTTCCTTTTTGTGATGTTTCAGATATCTCAAATGAGGTACAATGAGAAGGGGCAAAAAGTTTAGGACACTCAGGTTAATAACAAACTATGTACTATTGAACCAAATATAAATATGGGGCCAGTTTTACCAAGCCAACGCAGATGTAAAATTAATTCGTTTGCGCATTACAAACACAGAGTATACACATAGACATTTACTGTTTGGTGACCGGACCTCTCAATGCAAGAACTGAGGAGTGATCAATTCTATTGCACATATTCTTACTCAATGTCCTATTTTCACTTCTGGTCGTTTAATTCACTTTCATTTAACTATTTTAAATGTACAGGATCTGGTGGGTGAGAAACCACACTCAAAACTTTTTGACTTTTTAAAATCCATTTGTTTTTGTTCAATAGCATCTAAACTTTGAGATTTTTTTGTGCTATATCATTATAAATTGAAGATCATTTTAACTTTCGATGTTTTACAATGTATCCTTGTTTTATTTACTCTTTTTAAAATGGTGCTATTTAAAAACCCTAGTGAATGGTGCACCTTGTCCTAAATTGGACCTCGTGCCAAAAAAGCAAAACCATACCATACCATAATAAAAACTAACCATTCCCTCGTTTTTTCCTCAAAGGAATGCACTCAGACTGTCGGTTTTAGATTCTGAGGATTGTTTATGCGATCCGATTTTATCAACGTTGTGTACTTGAGTATGATCCATTTTAATTCTACAGTGTAAAACCTCCTTCCCCCGGTGTACTGATGCCTTGCACTTAATTTAACCACAGGTTGAAATCATGAGATATGACTCAAAATGTATCTTGTATAATTAAGCGTTTATCTAATTGAACTGATTTCTTCGTCATTTTTTATTTCCATTGTTTTGCATTGCACGTAAATATTTTAGTGCTTTTTTCTTTTGCATTTCATGTAAAAAGAGTTAATGCTCGAATTTTAATTTAAAATTAAAAAATTTTGAAGTGTTTTAAGTGTGTTTATTAAAGTTTTTTATAACATGCATTTGTAAGTAGGTTATAAAAATAATAGATAGCCAGAAGTTGTGTTATGTGTGTTACTTGTAACATGTTTAAACACGTTGATTTTATAATTTTTCGAAAAACGGTGAGCTTTCAGAGCAAATTTTATTTTATTTATATTACAGCTTTGTATTTTAGTTATATTACAATCCAATTTTCAAGCGACATGAGAGTTATTTTAGGGCCTATGATTTTAAACCTTTGTCAGAGGACGATGACTACACTTGAACTTCCTTCTACATAAGCATCCTATATCTATCTATGATCAAACATCTTTCCGAAAGTGAGACGTGAATGTTTGAAAGAAAGCCTTTTTTTTCATGTTTGTCTTCTGATCATGCTTCAAATTTATTTTGAAACTGGAGGAAACAGGTGCAAATGTACTTTTTTATGTTGACTTGGTGTGTCTTAAACATGTTCTAGTCAAAAGTCCTTCCCGAAATGAGACGAGAACTTTTGAAAAGAAAAATGATCGTTTGAATAAAACAATTCGTCATCTGATCATACTTCATCGATGTATTTCCCAGGAAAAGTTTTCATATGCTTCAAGAATAGATATTAAGAAAATTGAAAAATTTCCTTCTCAAATCAATATGTTTTTATGTTTATTACGAATTAATATTAATGTATTCCAACGGTAAATATAAACTACAATACCTTAATATGAATTTTATTCTTGAAAATATATCTAAATTTTACCTTTAATACACATTTACATGAACCTAAAATAAATGAAATGAGAAACAGATTTTCACATCACTCTCTGTTGCTTCTGCTCAAAGTGTAAGAGAAAATAACTACAAAAATTGCCTTGACTAAAAAAGGGAAAAGTCATTTCAAGAACTTTTTCTGAAATGTATAAAAAAATATATCACTCTCGTACAAAAAACCTTTTGAAAAAGAGGAAAACTTTCTGTCTGATCCCGAACAAGATTGTATTACACCGTTGAAATTTCTCGTTTCCTCCTCCATATGCAAAACAATACCCCTGAAAACCTTCATCTTAAAGTAGATGAAAACTCGTGGACTTCCTCGCAATATTATTTTTCAATATACGAAGGGACGGTTTAGTTACCTAGTCCCATGCTTTGCATGTGTAGGCGCACATATACATATTCTACTTACTACATGCTATAGGCGTTTCAAAGCGCGCTAGCGATTCAATATCCTCCAACTCTTATGGTTTTTCCCAGTTTTTTCCCAACTTTTCCATCGACATTCTTTTTCACAAGATAGTTTATTTCTTTCCAAAGAACATCCTCATTATTCATAGTTGGTAGATCACCGATGGAGAAAAAAAAAGAAAGAAATATATGTAGACTTTTTTCTGTTTTTTACAGAGTTCTCGTGTGATGGCCGATTTTTTCATGCTTTATTTTATTCCGGAAAGAGCCAAGTTCGTAATTTAAGATATCGGTTTCTTCGGAGACAGGAAACACTGCATTGATTGCTACGGAGCGCACACAAGGGGGTGGCGGTATGTAGTTGTTGCAACGGTCTCCTTTTTTGCGCCTGCTTCGTTCAGTAACGAGTCTCAAAGACTAGAAAAGTATCTTCTTCTTTTTTTGTCTTATTTTCGGTCTTTTATTTCCTGCTGCTCCCAGCATTTTTTTTTCTCTTTCTTTAGACCCCTCACAGCCCTTTGTTCTTTTCTCGACTTGGGTTCTTTTTTTGTTCCTTAAAAACAAGCTGAAGCGAAAGATTTAATGAAGTTCCTTCAGAAAACTTGTATGACGCCGATATGAGGTACGCTTTGGTAAATATGCAAGAGAAATGTTCGTTCGACCCTTTTTTGCATTTGTCACATTTTTAAAAAATGCCCTTGTCACGTTTGTTAGGAGGGAAAGTTTAAGAAAACTTTTGGGAAGAAAGTTCTCTCTCAAAACTTGCTTTTTTTGTGAAATTTGATCGTTTCTTCTAGAAGAGATACAATGGAGAGAAGAAAGTTTTCCTCTGTCATAGATCTGTCGGTATTTAAACAAAGCTGCAGGTTTTTGCATCTCGATAAAAGAAATAAAGTTTTTGGAAATTGCGACTTTAAAAATAACTGGCAATTTTTTTTTAAAAAAATGAGTTAAATATGTACTGCACACAAATATTAATCGAAGTAATTAATTTAACTTTTACTGGTAAATATTTGTAGGTATTAAAATGTTTGAAAATAAGTTTCATTTATTTATTAATTTCAAATATTAATTTATGCAGTAATTTAGACCATTGAAATGTAGTATATTATTTTATCGCTAAAATTGGAGACTTCCTTCAACTTTAACTCAATCCATCGTCTAGATGACTACCTACTCATTTGATTATTCGTGAATATATAAATACGTTTAATAATAAGATGAATAAATGAAATTTTGAAAACAGCATTAAATATTTGTATTTTCTGAACTCTCTCATCATCAAAAATCTCGCATTGCATCTCGCTACAAAATAAATGGAAGTTCTGAAATCAGTTAAAAGTCGTTGACTAATTTAAAGTATGTTATAGTATAGTTTCGCCAGAAGAGTGAAAAAAAATTAATCTGCATACATGCTAGTTATGTATGGATATATTTTGTAAGCAAAATTCAAAAAATATATATAAATAAAAAAAGGAAATTTTCAAGAATGTAAGAGGCAATTCAGTTGGAAAGAAGTTAATTATCAGAATAAAATTATGAAATTACAATTGTTCATTTGTGGGAATCAAATTAGTTATTGATGAACCTGGATTGATCCGCGATGAAGTATTTCTTGAAACTCTTAAATAAACAAACCCGAATGGCACACAGATGCTGCTATTAGGGTTCAATGATAATTAAGCATTTTGAATTAAGTAAATTACCGAACAATGTACTCTTTTCTGTATTGATTTTCTTCTCTAAAATCTTACTCACACTTTAATTCCATTTTTATAAAATAAATAATTAACCATCGTTTTAATCATAAAGAATTTAAAAAATACACTTAAATAAAATTTGAATTTGTTGTAAATTGTGCTTTTTTATTTTTTAGCTTCTGTGATAAAGTCTTTTCATAGTTTTCACTTGTGAATTGTCTTTTAATTAACATTCAATATTCTTTTCTTTTCAGCTTTTTGATAGGAAAGTCATTGACATAACTCTGCATCATTCAGTTAATCCAGTGGAATCGTAAAAAGGGTAGAACTCTTTCTTTATAACTTCAAAAGGATTTATGGAAAAGAAAGACAAAGGCTCTTTAAACGGTCCATGTGGATTTTCAACGTCTGACTTTCTTTTACAAGTTGAAAGGAAATTTTGATGCAATCATAAATTATATCTACGTAACAGTTTCTTCAAATGAATACATAAAATGAAACCTTCAGTTTGATTAATTATTTAAAATCTTTTTCCGCTCATTTTTATTTTATTTGTATTGTATTATTTTGTATTCAGATAAATTCAGTTAACAAATAAAATATTACCTGAAACCACTTCAAAGAATGCTTTCTTTTAAAAAAAGAACTTCAATAATTTATTTGTAATTAAAGTTCGGAAAATAATGAAATGAGAAAAAAAAAAAGACTGAAAATGAACAGCAATGGCGTGAGAAAAACTGTAAAAAACATCTCAGAGAAGCTTTCATTTTAAGCTTTCCTCAACTTCCAAAAACTTTTCCCTTTTAATTTCACTCGATAAATAAAGAATTTTATTACATACAAACACAAAAACAGATTGCAAAGAAAAAAGAAAAAAAAAATCTCCTTCTTCTCTTTAATAAAAATATTCAGTTTATGTTTGATGCTTATTATTTATTTTTATATCGTATTTATTATTTGTTTAACATTAAAGTATTGAAACATGAGGTTTTTTAAAAGTGAATTTCTTGCGCTAAGAACATTTTAGAAGAGATTTTCTGAAAAGTCAAAAAGATAAAAAAAATATTCATTTAAATCTTAAATTTAAATGAAATATTATACCTCATTAGAAGAGTCATAAATTTCACATTATAATGAAAACTCCTTGAAATATTTTCAAGGAAATCGTTCACCGAATATTTCAGAGTATATAAATTTCTAAAAAAAAAAAGAAATATATTATTATTAATCATTAAGCTTAATTTATCTTAGTATATTATTATCCCGATATAATTCACCCGTTTTAATTATTTTGGGACGAGCCTTGTAATTCTGAACCGCTGTCAAATAACGAGGATAGCACTCGAGAAATCACCCCTTCCCCAAACTTCCACACCCCATCAGTCTCAGGAATTTGGGCCCAAACATATTTAAAGCGTTCTCAGATATTGAAAATCTGATATGAGAACGACAATTTTTCAAAAATTTATATCTAAACGATAAGGGATCTGATGACACTAATTATAACGATGGCAACTGATTATCTGAATTTTTTTTAATTGCTATAGCTTAAAAAATTCCAGTAGTTTTTAAAAAATGAAGCAAATAATTCTTAAAACACTTAAAATAAATATTTAAAGTCTTGCGAGAATCATTTTATCGTCATTTTGTTTCGCATATTGTAAGAAAAATATAATTTTAGAGTTCTTTATTTTTTAAAAAATTCTTTCCTTGTCTTTTGCAAAAAGCCTCTTATATTTCCGCAAAAATTGCTATCTTATTTACGCTCTCAAAATCTATCTTATTATCTAAAAAACTTACACGAAAAAAGATTACACGAAATATCCGAAAAAGGGAATTCCGTAATACATTTTATTTCATTTTTGCAAGAAAGAATTCATGTCTAGCATACATTTAAGGCATGAATTGCAGATAGCCATCGTTGTAAAGACTTTCGAGTTATACAACATAATCTGGGGAAAAGAAGTTTCCTTTTAAAACTGCTTCAGCCCCTTTTGAATAACAATGTTATTGAAAAGTGAAACGATAAAATGGATTGGAAGAGTACATAATAGATTCGCGGCAAATCGGATTGAATGGTTCGCGCCTTGAATGTAGCATTTTGACGGGATTTTACATGAAAATATTTTCGAGAAAGAGCGTAAGTCGCAATTTACAACTTATTTCAGCAAGATAGTGGGGTATTAGGTGCGCATCTTTGTCTTCAATACCTTTAAATCCATCCTTTTATCACAGCTGGAAAGAAGTGCTTTTCACAAAAATGAAATTTTTAAAAAGAATGCATGCTTGAAATAATGGTAATAAAAAGATAGAAATATCGCATTGAAAATGTAAACTTGATATGAACTTTCATATTTATAGCTAAATGGAACGTATAAGTACATTTTTATTTACTTATGAAAATTTACTTGCTAAGTTGTCAACACTTGATTTTGCCAAAGTAATGTCAAAAATTTCAATATTTGTTTAGTTATATCTCCACGTCTCTGAATTCAAGTTATATTTTAGGTTTGACCGGACCAATTGAAACCAAATGTTTTCTGTAAAGAGACATGTCTGTCTCTTTCATTATGACAAAGACTATGAATCGAGTTTGTGGAAATGTCACAAGTTAGATAGATGAGATTTGGTATTTATACAAATTTTAAGAGTACTTGTCAAAGAAAAAATTATTGCATGTAAATGGTCTTGAGCATAAAAATATGGATATTCAAAATTGCTAGAATCTAGTTAAGTGAAATGCGAAGTGTAGTTTTTATTCAAAAAAATTAGATCTGTATGTACAAATTCAGAATATGTATTTAATTATTCTTTTAAATGCTACGAAGCTGAATACAAAAAGTGCCGTGTTTATAAATAGGAGAATAATGGTGATGACAACTCTGGAAATCATATGACTACGTGATTAGGGATTAAATGTTAATGGGATCAGGTTATAATGATATTGTCAAATTCAGAATTCATATTGTAAATTTTAAGACTAAATCAAATAAAAAATGTACAGAGCTGCACTTTGAAAAAAACAAGAAAACATTTAGAATAAATTTCTTTTAAATTTTTCAAAAACACAACTAAATAATACATTTCAAAATAAGTAAACTAAAGAATATAAAGTATGTACAAATAATTCAGTTGGTTGTTTTCAGAGCGAGAAAAATGAATAAAAATATATTAAAGCCACTAAATAGGTTCAATTTTTTCCTGATTTTGTAAACAGATTGATTTATTTTACTGACTTTATGGGCAGATAGAATGACATTTTCATTATTTTTTACTAGTATTTCGAATTTTTCAGTAAAGTATTTTTATTTTTATTTTGTAAGGATGAATATTCATTGTGAAAGTCATCAAAAAAGAATTTTGATTTGTCTCCCATATTCACAATAAAGATATGTGGTTGATAGTATTTAAATACACGTCATTATCTTCAGAAATGAAACAGTCTTCAATTCAGTGACCATGCGGCATTACAATCACATAGCGTTTTCAGAAAATCAAAAAAAATCACTTAAGTTATGGAATTAACCCAAATTCCTTCCATGCCATTAAAAGGACACATTAGCTACAGTTAAAAATTTGATTTTTTATTTAATCTGTTTAGTTGTTTACTTAAAGTAACGAAAGATTACGCATCTATAGTATGTTTGTCTAATAATAAGAATTAAATAGTGCAAGCTTGATAATAATGGAGAAATACTTATTTTCAACAAGGGTTAAATTCAACGAGCTAGATCTTCAACCTGATTCCGTCAATATTTATTCATTTCTTTTAAATACGTCTTTAAGAATTGCGGTTCTTGAAATAGTTTGTTTACGAGAGATATCTAAAACTCCGAATTCGATAGACAGTATTAATAATTAGACAAATTTCGTGGATTTTTTTCTTTCGATCATTTATTGCACAGCAACGACCCCTTTATAAGATTAAAAAATGCTCCATATTTAGCATATAATTTAAGTTAATACGTTTTTTCGTTGTATTAATGTTCATTCAGACTGATTGAGATGACATAATTAATGCTATTCATATAGTGAAGGAACATCTGATTGCAGAAGGCGGCGACTGGTTTAATAAATAAGAGGTATTCATATATTTACTAAACATATTTCATAAATAAACATCGTTCTAAAAAGCTCCAGAAATTTCATTTATTAGTATATATCTTACACTAAATGTTATTTATCACATGATTCTGTATATTCGTTGATTATTTCCTAATCACCATTAAACTTATTGATGACTATTAATAATCACCAATTTATTATATTTTCCTTCGCATGAATAATTCTATAATTATCTCTTTTTTTAAAAAAAGGTGTTATTACTTTTACTAAAATCTTGTAGACTGAATACGTAAAACATACGTAATTATAAATGTATCAGATGTCAGTACATCTAACACAGGATGGAATGGATTATATGGAGTTAAAGATCAGTGACCTATTCTACTAAACTCACAAATCTAAAACTCCTTCCTATGCTCAGAGATGGGGAGGGGAACAGCCATGTGACAAGCGTCCTTCGAGGCGCGTGGATTCAAGTCCCTTCTCCATTTTTTTAAAAAAAGTATTTCTCCTTTTTTTTATGTCTCTTTTCTACTTTTTCCTACTTTCGTATTATTATTTTATACTTTTGTATTTTGTATTAGAATTAAAATGAATCAGAGATTTAAAAAAAATTAGAATACGTAATTCTCTCAAGAAAACAGCTGGAATATTTTGTTATAAACTGACTGTTTGATGATGCTGACTTACTGATGACCTAAATTTTATGCCTTTTTAACAACAATTGTCAGTTATATTATTTTTTAAATAAAATTATCGATAAATCTAGTTGAATATTATTCGATATAATATTTTAAATTAAAACATATTACGTTAATCTATTTATAATCTTTCATTTCTTTTTTAACAGAATTGGTTATTCACTTAAGAAAACTGCTGGAATATTTTGTTATAAATTGACCATTTGATAATTTTGACTTAATGAAGTTTTAAATTTTTTTTTACAATAATTCTTAGTAATACTCCCTTTTTAATAAAATTATCAATAAATCTAGTTGAGCATTATTCGATATAATGTTTTAAATTAAAACATACTTTCTTTCTACTCTTTTTTTAATAGAATTCATAATTCTTCTTAACTCTTAAGAGAATTCGTAATTCTCTTAAGAAAGCTGGTGAAATATTTTGTTTTAATTTGACTATTTGATGACTTTGACTTAAGGATGAACTAAATTTTAAGTCTTTCTTACAATAATTGTTTGTGAAAATCTAAATTTTAAGCCTTTCTTACAATAATTGTTTGTGACACTCATTTTTTAATAAAATTATCAATAAATCTAGTTGAATATAATTCGAGATAATTTTTTAGCTAAAAAATGTATTTCGCTAATCTTTCTACTTTTTCAACATCTTTTCTTCAATCATTTGCATTTAATATGCATTCTGTCTGTACAGTATCGCCAATACAACACTTACTTCGTATTTTAATCATAATTATTTATTATATAATTATTTATATTATTATATAATTATTTATTAATATCTAAATAAATGGTAAAAATTATTTATATAAGAAAATATGAGCTTATATTATTTAATATTCATAATACAAACAATTCATAAAATAAACATTTACAATTGAAGAATGAACACTTTTATCACCAATGAAAAAAATGAAACAATTTTTACATTCAAACCCAATAACAAAATTTGGAATAAAATAAAAAGGAGACAGATGTCAATTCAAAACGCATGCATGGAGTTAGTATCCGCAATCATTTCTATGATTAAATTGCCAGAAGAACTTCTTTACGTGTGAAATCTAACACGGATTCCCTGAAACAACGAAAGCAATGACCAAACTATGTTAAAGGGTGTGAAATTGACTACACATTTATAAAATCATTGAATACATGAGATATGCATTCATCTAAATATTTCAAGTAAACATTCTATGTTTAAGGCAAATTTCAATCTCAGAGCTACCAAGCATCCGAAGTGGGACACGAAAGTTTGCTACGCCAAAGATCACTGAACTTAATCTATTCCAAACAAGAAAAAATCTTAAGCTCTCTCCACGTTCCAGCGAACATGAAAGAAAAAAAAGAGGGGGGTAGAGAGAACTCTAAGAAGCCACGTGGCAAGCCTTTTCTTAGAGTCGCGTGGATTCAACACCTTTCCCTTGACTCGTAAAAAAAATCCCCCTTTTTTTTTCACCGAACTATGTTTTCGAATTCAAATGAAAAGAGTTCAAATTAAATTTTCTTCTTCATCCTTTATTTAAAAAAGAGAAACTATTAAAAAGAAAAAAAAGGCATGGGATTACAAGTAGTCTTTCTTGTTTTTAAAGAATTTTCATTCACTTTTAAGTTCTGATGTTAATTTTTAACTTTAAAATTGATTCAGACAAGCAATAAAAATTTAAAATTCAGAGTTTTTATATTTAAAGCGTTTTTAATTATGAGGATGTTTGATAATATGCATTATTAAATTGAAATATGAGTGCATGCATTCAGAACATATCATAAATATATTATCTACAAAAAATTCTTGATTTATACTTAGCGTTATAATATGCCTTTGAAATTTGTAATTAAATGCTTCAAGTAAATTATTAGTATCACAGAAATATGAATTTTTTTATTGTTCTAAAGAAATATATCTATTGAACCAGCATGAATTTTTTACAAAACATTTCGAAGTTTAATACTTGAAACTGTTTTTACTAAAACATTTGTTACACATTTTTATTTGTAAATTAAACAGCAGTTGTTTCAAAGCATTTTTTTATTAATATACTAAACAGTTTTTCTTTTTCTAAATTTTTTATTTTAATCTTTTTTAGCTTTTTGATTTTGGTATCATTTTTATTAGATACCGTCCAAGAAACGGAACGAAAATTTAATTTAATTAATAATGATTAGATAATTATTATCAGAAAGTATTAATGTAATTCGTTGTCATCAAGAACACCCAATTACACTAAATTTGCTTTTCAAAGAGTAAGAAATCAATTGATTACAAAATTCTATCTTTAGAAATACGAATGCTTAATCACATCATCATAAGATATTTGCTTGATCTTATGAGAATACACGATTATACATATATTTAGAGTTTGTTTTGCTAACGTTGATTTGGCAATATTTATCATTCGTATGTTTATTATATTCATTTGCAAAACATTCGTTTCACAGGAAATTTATCATGGCTTAAGATTGATCAAGATCTTTTTGTATTTTTTAAATCGGTTTCTTAACTATAAAGCATTCCCTATAACTCTATTTTATAAAATATTACATATAACTGACAAAAGTAAATTGTATCAAATAAAGGAAGTTATCAAAAGCCTAAAAATTATATTTCTTAAATATTTGCATTTTCAGAATATAATTCGTTAAATTTTTTATATTACATTGATAAATATCATTAAATTAATTCCTAATGTCTGCTTTTATGTATATCACCAAAGAAATTATGTGAAAAATTAGTTGTCACTTACGGAAAAAAATAATAGAATGTTCAAAAATTAGCTCAAAACTATCAAAAACAATTTATAAGGAATTATTTTAAGTTTCATTCATTCTCCTTTTCCGATATCAATGTCTTGGAAATAATTGGCTAAGTAATATCATGATTTAATTACATCAAACGAAGATATAAAATTAAACCAACATGATATTTAATAACACAAATATATTCAACTGCACAAAAAAAAAAAGTTCAGCTTTTGCATACACATTCAATCTAGAGATAAAAAGTAAAACTTTTCAACCATACAAGTATCAAGCATTGAACTAGGACACGACAGATTTTATTCTAGCAAAGATCTCTAAGCTATCCTACTAGAAATCCAAATCTTAGAAAAGAAAAGAAAAAAACCCAAGAGAATCACACAGAAAAAAAGAAGGAAAAAAAAGCACAGAAAGATCCACGTGGCAAGCTTTCCTTGAGTCGCGTGGATTCAACACCCTTCTCCTATTTCTTAAAACATTTGCCCCCCCCCCCTATTTTTTTCCTTTGATACCGTCGATAAATACTGCTATTTTGACGCGCCAGCCTCCAAAGATAGCAAACATACGTATTTCAAACTATTATCTGGAAGTTCACGAACCAATGAACTCCGAAAAACCACTGAAGAAGGGAGAGAGGAGGAGGATTTAAAAGGGGGCGGGAAGAAGGATGTAGAGATAAGAAGGGGGTTTTGAGATCCCTGACCTCCCTAATTCGGTGGGGGATTATGCGAAGTATGGTACACTAGCCTAGTTTGTAAAATTCTGGTTCATTGACAGTGCTTCTTTTGTGGGTCGTACTCCCTTCTTTGATTTGCAAAAATGTCCTAGTTCTTGACACTCCGCCTAACGGTTTTTAAACGAAAAGTGTGAATGACATTTACGATTCTAACGACATTTTATGTATTTGAATTTTGATTATTGTATATTTGGAGGATTTTTTTGAAATAATAATATCGTTTTGAGTTTATGGTAGACATTCCATGTAATCTGGCTTTTATGTTACAATATCATTTCCGTTATTTTAGTTGCTACTTGCAAAAGTTGCAAGTTTTGGATTATTTTAGGTTACTATAATAGTTTATTTAATTACTATAAAGTTTTAACTTTTTTAATTGAAATTCCTATTTTATTCTCAAAAGAAAATCGGTGAAAAAAAATCCTTTTAAAAAAAAAATCTTTTAATTTTTAATAAGATACATTATTTGTATCTCACTAAAAAGTCTTTCAATCAATGACAGTTTTTGAAAATAAAGACAAAGAAATTAATTAAGTAATACATTTATTAACTGTACTGTAGTTTTAGTTCACAAGTTTTAACTGCATATTTTCAATATTTTTTTTAAATTCTGATTGTTCTTGTCTCTAAAAGAAATATTCCATAAATAAATTCTTTTTTTTCAGTAAAATTTCTCCACGGTTTGAAAACTTAGGAAGTTATCTATGAGTAAGGATCGAATCCTTTATAAAAATTTTGATTCAATTTTATGTTTGGGTTGATATTTTTCAATTAAAATGATGCACACGAAATTATTGATCACATGTGTCACCGTATAATCAATAATTTCATGTTGCACCTTAAATGTTACGTTGTATTTTATTTTAATTGATGAAATACAATAATAAATCACTGAAAGATAAAAGCAAACACCTTATTCTGCAGAACAGAATGCATACTTTGCACTTCAGATTCTTATTTAAAAAATACTTCTGTCAGCTACAAAGCAACTTATTCTGCATACTAATAAACACAATATTCACTTAACAAATATTTGATAAATGAATATTGAATTATCAATCAGCATTTATGTAAAACATCAATCAAACACAAATCATTTTTAAATAAATAAAATACAATTATTAAAACTATGCGAGTGTTTCTCTTTATTTTAGCAAAATTAAATGGAGATTTCAAACATAATAAGAAAAATATTTTATGTTTTTCAATTTAAGTAATAAATTTAAATTTAAATACTGAAGTTAAATATACATTATATATATGTTTCTAAGTTTATATCTTCATTTAAACCATTTCGTGTGTTCTTTGATGAAAAAAAGTTCTTTGAATTCATAATTTCAGCCTGTAATTTGTAAAGTAAGAAATATAAAGTTTTGAAATGCAGGAATGGTTTGATTTGTGATTTTTTGATGAATGATTTTAAATTCTATCTAGGAAAACAACTATTCTAAGATTAATCAAATATCACTTTCAAATATGAAGCTAATTGCTTTGCATTTTTCCAATTGGATCTTGCTTTAAATAGCTGATAAAATCCATTAAGAAATAAAAATATATATATAAACTTTTTCTACATATGAACACAAAACCAGTACAAAATATTGATTGCAATTTTAATTTTCTTGATTCAAAATGCAAGGAAAACCATTTTTTATCGTCTAGTTTTTATTGTTTTCTCGATCAATTGTTAAATAACATATGTAAAATTTTAAAGGGAATTCTAAATAATCTCCCCGTATCCTTGCAAAAGGAAGCAATGTTTAGACTCATGAAAGGAAATTGCAATCATTTTTCGTGTTGATTCCAATAATGATAGATTAAACACTCAAATTTCATTTATCAATCAAATTTCAAATACAAATTTCATTTATTTCTAACACTTCTTAATAAGATGGTTCTCTTCATATGGTCACTTCTCCAGGATCTTATTCAATGCTATCTTTGCTATCATTAAACCAGTTGATGAACAAATGTATTTAACTTTCTAATTAGATAGCTCATCTTATTTTTGATATTTATTATTATTATCTAATAATATAAGAGCATCGGAAATATTGAAACCTTTTGAAGTGACTTTTGCATTTAAAATCATTTAATATTTTCAATTAAATGTAGATTTCAAATTAGTATTTGTATAATTCGTGGGAAAATTATCACAGTTAAATGCAACAGAGAAAAACAAAACTTACTTATATTCTTATTGATAATCTTATTTTACTGAAGAAAGATTCCTAAATACTTAATTAAAACTAAAATACTTATAACTATCAGCGTAGCTATTAAAATAAAAAAAGTTCCATGAAAGTTGAAGTTATGGCAAATGACTTCAGAATACAATGAAAACATTTATTTAATGAACATTCAGCTCACTAACTAACAGAGCACAATAACGATAAAACTATACTGTTCAAGTAATTTCTCTGGTTATTACTATTTTATATCATAATTACAAATTATTGATATTCATTGTTGGCAAACAAATTACCCAACTGTGTATAAAATTGCATTGGCCCATTCGCACGCCATCTGATACAATCAAACTATATTCTACTACATTATCTAATTATGTTTAAAATCTTAATGAGAATGAGTAAGTATAAAATATTTAACGACGAATAGCATCCCGAGTTCACTAAAATTGTTAATTTGAAATATATTAACTTAACCTAAACTCGTATTATATATAGTTTATAAATTATTTTAAATTTAAAATAATGACTGTAGTGTCTTTTCCTCTGCAAATGAAAAAACTTTCAATTTATTCAAACTTTCAAGAGTTTTATGGAAATTAGAAAAAAGAGAATAATTTATTTAAGAAACTTAAAATTTCAACGTATCCAACACTAGCTTGCTAGTTTGCGTTGCAGAAACCATAATTTGAGAAATCTAGCGCCAAACGTGTAATTTTATTAAATGCTCAACTAATGCACATTTTTATTTTTGCGATCAATTAGCAAAGTGATCTTCCATTTTTTTTATCATTTGATTTATTCTACTTTGCTGAAAAATACTGATTTAAATTCAAAGCACAAGAAAATTGTTAACTGTTTGTTCTGCAAACAGTAATGTGAAAATCCCAGTATAAAACAATTATTTCATGTCTGATTTCCAATAATCAGCATAATAAATAATAGCATTAAAAAGTCCTTTAATTATATTCAAAGCCAAAGAATCTGCCAAAAATGTAAGGTTTTGCAAATAATAATTTAAGAATTTCAGTCTTAAACAATTGTTTCCTGTTTAATTTCCAGCTAGATCTCATTTTTAATCTTCAATACTTTTTTCTTATTTATCTTTAAGGTCTTATTTCAGAATTTCTTCTCTCTTCAAGAAATAGAATTACTTTCCTCAAATAATTTCATAAAAAGAGGGGATAAAATTGAAATGACTTTTTTTCAGTTCAGAAATAGAAAAGAAGAAAAAAGATCAAAAATACTAATCTCCTGTATTGGTATATCACAGAATCTGGTTCAGACTCCCAAAAAATTAGAAGCTCACACCACTCCACTGCTCAATTAAACCTGTTGTCGCAAATTTCCAAAGAAATTGCCGCATCGGTATATCTCTCACGCTTCCCTTGTTATCATTCCTTTTGTTGCTCGATTCAGTCCAAGATTTTAAAGCCGAGCTTCTTTTGAGGACACCTTTTTTTCCCTCCCAGATCGCATCTTTCGCTTCTTTTCCAACAATCCAGAGACATATGGCACTAATAATGCGCAAGAACCGAAAATAAGGCTTCCATTCCAAGATTTCGCTCAATGAGAAAAGAGCGACTTTATTGCCGCTAACATCTTGGTCTTAGTGCTTTATCTTTCCCGTACTTCTTCTCCTCCACCCTGCAGAAGGAGTTTGTGAAGAGTTATTGCGGTCAATAATCGATTTCGACAATTATAAGTCTCCGGGATCGTTCGTTTGTGGAGGATTTTTGAAGACCTCCCCCCTCCCCTTCCTTATTTCTTCTTCACGCTGCCGCAACCTCATTCTTATCTCGCAACTTTTTAGGAACCATGGGTAATCTCTGGAAGTTTTAAGAAACTTTTTTTGAGTTGGATGAAGTAACAGATGTGTTTCGAAGTTCATTGTCATTATTTTCCCTTTGGCAATGGAACGTCGACCTTGGAATGAATGGCATCTAAAAGACACTAAAGAGGGGGAGGGGCAAGAGTGATTTATGATGCACATCGTTGGTGTACTTCTAAATCCAATGACTTTAAGTAGCTTAATAAGTTGCAAACTGCAACTTCATTTCGTTGATATAGTTTTCAATCTAATGACTTTATGCCTGTAGCTAAGTTGCTAATTACAACTTGCTAAATGCCTAGTTGCAACTTCATTTCTTTGATATAGTTCTCAATCCAATGACTTTATGTCTCCAGTTAAGTGGGTTGTTGCAACTTCATTTCGTCGATAGTTTTCATTCTAATGAATTTATGCCTCTAGCTAAGTTTCTAATTACAGCTAGCTAAGTGGCTAGTTACAACTTCATTTCTTCGATATAGTTCTCATTCTACTGACTTTATGCCTCTAGCTAAGTGGCTAATTACAACTTCATATCATTGATAGTTTTCAATTTAATGACTTTATACATCTACCTAAGTCGCTATTTACAACAATTAATACACTCATTGGAATAAATATCCTTTCACATTAGATCATTGATAAATTATAAGAAACTATGAGATAATGCATTAATGTTATGTATAATTCATTCGGTTGTGACATAAATTATGATTCCAAAGACTACATACTGTTAGCTAAGTAGCTAATTATAATAACTAGGCATCATTTATAACTCTTTATTTGCCTCTATAATATTTTACCCTTTGTCATTACTATTTGAAAGCTAGAAAACAGAATATTTATGTCTCTCACAATTGATTATCGCAAATCATTATTTCTCATAATTATTAATTATATATTATTTTCAACAAATTAACTCATCACGATTTCTATTAGAAATCAGCATTATTTTATATCACCTGAATTTATAAGAAGCTAAGAAATAACGCATTAATGCTATATGCAATGGATTAAGAAGTGATACAAGTTTTTACTCCAAACACTATATGTGGTTGGCTAGATTGCTAATTATAGTAACTATGTTTTATTTATAACTGTTGAGATAACTGTTGATAATCTTTTACCTTTTATCACTTCTAAATGGATGCAAAAAAAAATTATGGCACACAAAATCGATTGTCTCAAACCATTATTTCGCAATGGTTATATATTATTTTCAACGAACTAACTCATCACGATTGCTATCAGAAATCAGATTACTTTATAATCTATCACCTGAATGGCTATGAAACTATGAAATAATGCAGTAATTCTATGTATAACTGAATCAATTGTGAGGCAAGCTTACTCTTCAAATACCATATGCAGTTAGCTGGATTGCTAATTTTAATAACTATGACCGACTTATAACTGTTGATTTGAGTCTATAGGTTTTTACCTTTATCATTACTAAACGGAAACAAGAAAACAGAATATTTACGTCTCACACAATAGATTGTGTCAAACAGTTATTTTGCAATGGCTGTATATTATTTCCAAAAATTTAATTCATGACGATTGCTATCAGAAATAAACATTATTTTATAATGTATCATTCGAATTTCGATTACAATAACTACAAATTATCTATACAAATTTAGAATGGTGATATGTATTAATTTCGTATCAAAATATGTCAATGTGAAAAAGGATAATATGGACGATTATTGCAGAAGTTTTTGCATATGAATTGCAGCAATATTTATAGCGTATATGTAGCGTATTGCCTACGGGTATCTCTTAATTATATTTATAGCGTTTTAAAAGAAACGGAATCAGGAAAGGGCATATTTATATGTGTTTTTTTTTCAGATATATTTTAATTACAGTGGCTACTATTCACTGAAATTAAACTGTAAGGTATTTATTCTTATCAAACATAGCTTAAACATTTGTTGTTTTTGTAATATTATCTTAGGCTCTGAAAATTTAATATTTTTCGAATTACATAAGGTTGATTATAGACTTTAATTTCGGGAGTTGTGAATGATACATTATTCTCGTCGTAGCGGACGAAAATCAAAAATAGGCAACGTCGATATCTGATTCTCGTTAATGGAATCAGTCATCGATGTCCCCTATTTTATGAAACGGAAAACTCTTAATACATTTGTATGTATTGTCCGAAAGAGAGCAGAGAATGAATATTGTCAACTTCTAATTTTATATCCTTCAACCCTATATAGATACAAATAATTCAGATCCTTTAGTTCTGCATAACAATTCTGTTACTTGCTGAAATCTTTATTATGGATTTAATTCAGGTTGAGAATGAATGGAATGAAATAGTTAAGAATGCGGCTCATTTTCTTAGCCTCGAACGATTTAACAAGTATGAAACAATTAAAAAAATACTCGTTTAAATACTCGTTTGTTTGTCTTTAAAACTATCTCGTTCTTCATGAAAGGATAGTAGAATTTAGAAGTAAGGCTATGAAAAGCTTAAGAAAAAAAATGTGCATCAATGAAGCAATATATCTGACTAATTTACCTGTAAGAAAAATGGAAAGATACATATATAGCTGAAAGCTGTAATTTTAAATAATTCAGAAATCTTATAAAAATAATTTTAATGCGACTTTTCACAAATGAAGCAGATCAAAAACCACAAATTTGGAAAGGAAAACACTTGCAAAGCAATGACTGAATCAGATAATACAATTCAATATATAATCATATAATACAATAGACAATAGAATTATATAATTATATTTAATAGAAATGATAGAATTATATACTTAACAATTTCTTTCAAGGAAAAAAATATTTAATATTTTTTTATAACTTATTTCAATGCATTTAATAAAGAATGTATTTAAAGTTAAATTTCTAATCTGATTTTGATATGTTTCAAGCTAGATATTTTTTTTCGGTTCCTTCTTTATTTTTTGTATAAATTAATAAAAATGATATTAATTTATTCACGTGTTCTCATGAAAGTGGGAAATATCAGTTTTTTAAAGTTCCTTAGCAGCGATCTTAAATAGAATCATTTGACTAAATTAACAATAAATTTCCCTCATAAAATCCAAGTTTTTATTTAGATTTAACTATATTTAATTCGAGAAAATATTTCGAATTATAAATGAAGATGAACTTGTAGGACATGCACAACATTTCAAAAATTAAACTTACGAAGAAAAATTACATTTGAAAATTTGAAAGAATAACAGCCATTAAAGTAATTTTTAAAGCTTCTAAAGTTACACATGATTATATAGAAATAGTATCATTTACTACAAAATTTTCAAGAAAATACATCCAAAGTGAAAATTAAATTTACAATGCAATTTTCAAACTGAGTAAAATATCAGAACATTTGTTTTTTTAAAATTTGACAACTTGGAAAAAAATTATTATATTAGTAACTTTCTTCTGAGTTACCAAGTTATAAAAAGTTAAAAAATGGATTTTCTAACGCATAATGGATTCTCTAACATTTCGATAAAAAAAAATCGACAATTGTGATAGATGTTCAACAAAATCAAGGGTGCTGATCTTACAAAAAATATCATTAAAGCATTTTTCATTACATATAAATAAATAAATATTTCTCTTCAATTTTGATTGTTAATGATTTATTTTATATTTTGTTTCTTCTAATGGCAAATTTATCCAGAATTAAATAATGACATTGAAGAAAATGACAAAAACAGAAATTTTCTCATGTGAAAACGAAGCTTGAATCTCTTTTATATACTTTACGATTACAAGATCTTTATCAAATCAAATATTAAAAGAATAAATAATTGTATTGAAATATTTTATTATGTTATTAGATATAAAAATAAAAATTTTCTTAGGCACCAATATTTTCAAAAAAAAAATGTTTAGAACTTAAAAGACTTTATTCTAGACAGTTAGTTTACTTTAAATCTATTCTTAGAAAGTTTCTTTTTATATTCTGTTTAGTTACCTATTTAGCTTTATATATTTTCAGCGTGACAGTAAATTACCCATAATCTTACTGATAAATAGTCCCAGCTGTTTCCCAGCTCTTTTATCCCCTTTTGTTATGGTGGTGTACGATTTGAATAATTTTGATTCATTTATATATTATGATTGAAGGAATCAGTAGAGAAGCATTGAATAAAAAATTAATTATGACTAATGCCTAAAATATAAAACAATTAAAACAAAAAATTATTAACTGAGAGTAAATAATTAATAAAAATTGGGAATAATAAAAACTTATATTTAATCAATAAACGGTTTAAAGTTATTTATATGTAGACAATACCAAGCCTTATATGAAATGCTGATTTTCATCATATTAATTCAGATTTGTTAATTACTCATTAAATAATTGTAGAAAGTCTAGAATTTTAAGTAGCTATTGTTGATTTTATTTCATTGTCTAATCATAAAAATTAGATTTTTGATATATAGTTAAAATATCCATATTTTTTAAGTTTTATTTTCAGTTCAAATTCTAACTTTCTTATGTCCATATTTTAGAGTCATCACTGCCTGTATTTAGATATTTTATATGAACAAATTAAACCTAGATAACAAAATTACACAGAAAATACCTTTATTGAACATTTTTTATTTCAAACTAAAGTAGTTACTCGCTTGTTTAACGCAATTTAAAATTTAAAAAATTATTTCCTTTTTTTATTGATATAGTTAAAATATCCATAAACATTTTAGGCAGAAAAACGAATCGTGGAAGGATGGGCTTATGGAATGCTTCCTTAAAATTATATTTCATGGGAATTCGAAGGCAGAAGACATTTTATTGCGTTTATTATTCAGTAATATTTATTAATCTTGGCACAGACTATAGGGGAGGATTTTCTTCAACTCCCAAGTTTTAACCATCATAAATGCTTACTTTAAAATGATATAACTAAATACTTAAAGTAATTAAAAACAACAGCAAATGCTCTGTATTACAATTTTAATTAGAAGGAAACCAGAGTAAGATTCATTCTTTAAATTAAGGATGCTCTCTGTTTTGTTTGAAATTCAATCTTCCCGAGCCTAAAAACATAGATTATAGTGAAGAATTCTCTATAAGTCAATAATTTTAACCATCATAAAGTCTTACCTTAAAATGATATTTGTAAATACTTAAAGTAATTCAAACAACAACAACAATCTGTATGCTCTGTATTATAATTTTAATCAGAAGGATTTTTAATTACTGAAGGATTACTGAAGGATTTTAATCAGTAAGATTCATTTCCTTAAATTAAGGATGTTCTCTGCTTTCTTAGGAATCCAACCTCTCCGACCCTAAGAACATAGACCACGGTGGAGTATTTTCTACAAGTCACTAGTTTTAACTGTCATAAAGTCTTATTTTAAAATGATATCTCTAAATACTTAAAGTAATTCAAACAACCAGTATGCTCTGTATTATAATTTTAATTAGAAGGAAACCAGAGTAAGATTCATTTCTTTAAGTTAAGGATGCTCTCTGATTTCTTCAGAATCCAACCTCTCCGATCCTAAAAACATCCGCACACAAAAGACATGAAAAGCGAGTTTATTTATTCATGGTTCGTTAGTCTCGGGATGAGCCCCAAAGAAAAACTGTCTCTGACTTCTTGGTCGTTCACACCTTGAGGCATTTGAGCGGAAGAATCGGAGGCACGCTTCTTTATGTGTAAGGGGGAGGCATAATGGAGGGCCCACCACACACCCGGCGTTTAAGAAAGGATGTGCCCGAATAAACGCAGGCGGCGCGTGCCCATTTTTTCGGGGATTTTAAGTAATATGGGTTCACTGATCTTTCTGATGCCAATATTATAACCCCGATTCAAGGCGATAATTCGAGGCTTCCGCCGGAATCTTTGAGGATCCAAGTTCGTTTCTCAGGTGAAGTGTCACAACGCATTTGGACATTGGCAATGACGCACGTCTTGGGATTACATTTGGGTACGTACTTTGCATGTTTGAATATCATAGGAATATAAGAACAGTTTTTCTTCCTTTTATTTCATATCTTGTTGCGATATTATTATGTTGTGGCTTATGTGAATTAGACTCAAAAATGCAAGTTGGGAATATATTTTCAATGAAATAATTTCTTTTATAGAATTTATCTGTAATTTGATATTTTCTCGGTATATTAATAAGTCTCAAATGAGAATGTATATTAATTAAAGATTAACATATGATTTATAATTCTAATTTTTCTTCTGAATTAGTTTTATTAAATAAATAAGTGCCTTGTATCCCCAATGCTCAAAATTTTTAAAAATAATTAAGCTGGATGATTATTGCTGTACAATATAACCAGCAAAAAAATTCAATTTTTTTTTGTTTCCAATATTAGCCTTGAATTGTAACATTGATTTTGAATTTTTATTGAATCCCAATTACATTCAGAGTACTGAATGCTGTTTATTAAAATTGTTTGCTTATTTATAGAAATTGTTTTAAAATTAGTTAAGCTGTTATAACTGTAATTATTATCAATAAAACAATTTACTGCTTATTTATGGAACAAAAAATAATATATATATATATATAATATTAATATATGCATATTCATCCCTTCGGCTTCGAATTACCCAAGTTACATTGTGTTTACTAATATCGTAAGTACCCAGTGTATTGTATCGTATTTTAACGAATTGGAGTTTACTAAAATTTTGCATTGAAAAATATTTATTATTAAGTGCAGTTTGTAATTGTGAGCCGTTCCCCAGATTAGTCCCCATTCACATGCCTTCGTCCAAATGTTTTTGTAAATCAATTTATTTACATAAATGACTTTTGAATCAAGCATTATAACAAACTTCAAAACAATATTTCCACAAAATTTCTAATGGCTTGCAAATTTAATTATATGAATTATTTGAATTTCAACAACAGAATGCTTTATCTTAATCGTTTGATTTTTAATCATTTCAAAAAATGTCTTTAAATAATGTTATTTATTAGTATTCTATATGCTTAAATGTATATTAGCATTACTTTAATGTTCTACAAATGATTAATTTATCCATGCTTTACAGGAAAAGACTATCAGTACTGATATTAATCACTGCAACAAACCAGTACTGTCACGAATCATAATGATATGATTTATCATATTCCTTTCCTAGTAAAAAAAATCTATAATTTTTTTTAGTTAAAGTATTTGGAAAATAATTTTATTATTTATAAAATAATAATTTTTAAATATTAAAAGGATTTTTTTAATTTTGAAAGGGAATAATTATTTGAATTACTAAAACTTATGTATTCTGCAATTATTTCGTATTAAGCTGTATATTCTTATTTGTTTGGTCTTGGGTCTGCTAAAAGAAAATTTAATATATTTGAAAACCTTAATAGTTTTGAATTGCAATAATATACAAGTTATTGAATTAAACTGCATTCTTTTTTCCTTTCATAATAATTTATTTATTTTACAAAATTTTTACATTTAAAAACGAGCATATTAAATTATTCACATTTCCTAAAATGTTTTAATAGATTAAATTATATTAATCAAGGCTTAAAAATTCTTAATTTCTTCTTCCATTTATTAAAACTAGATTTGAACTCAAAATATTTATTTAAAAACATAGATATAAGTTCGAAAGTCTTTTTTTATACATCATTTTCATAAAAATAAGAATATTTTTCTCATTTTTTAAAACAAACTTTAATCTTAAAAGATATTTTATAAGTACAAATGAATTTCAAGGATAACAACCTGGTTACTATGACTCATAAAACAAGGAGATATTTTTAAAAAATTTAAAAACAGAATCGATTGGTAGTTAAGTATCATTCTCCTTAAAACGCATGCGCAGAACGTGAGATTTTTTTAAAGCTCGATTTGAGAAAAAAATAAACAATGTTCAAAGTAAAATAAAATGTTTTTCATTTTATTTTACCTTTAAAGACTTTTCAACTTCTAGTTTTCAACGTCTTATAATACATGAATAAAATTTATATAAACAAAGTAAATGAAAAAGTAAATGTCAGTTATTAAGACTTGTCCAATAAAATCATCTTTTAAATGAATTTTAAACAAAGCAATTTAATTTTGTTTATTTATCTAACCAAACATATTTATAGTTACTTTATATTGGATCAAGATTCATTAAGCACGGATGTTAAGCAAATTAAATCTTTTATGAATAGAACAAATATTTTTTGTTTCTCCATGCTTTTACTTTCAATGTTTAACTCTTTCAAAAACTTTTCATTCACATATCCAATGAAAAATCCAACGCAGTAGAACAAGTAAAATTCTAAACAAACGATTATTTTTGTTTTCAAATACATAATTGATAAATATCGAGTAAATCTCTTGCGACAAGAAGAAATTTTGAAAGTTTTCATAATGGTAACTGTAGAATTATATTAATTTTAGGCAGTGCTCAATAAAATAAATTTTTACATAACATTCCACTGAGTTATGTTAACATGTGACAATTAAATGTATTTCTCTTAACATATGACAACTAATGAATTTCTTTTAAGAAATTATCAAGGTTTGCATTTTAAAATGCTTTTGAAATAAAATAAAATAAAAACTATGCCACATTGATAGGAAAGCATACAAATAATATTTAAATTTTGGTGACTTTTTCGAATAATGAACTAAAATTATCTTAAAGTTTCTTTTTCAAAGAAATTTGGACATTTATGAAATCTATTGAATACTTCAGTTAAATTTTTATAGCTAAACAAAATAAAAATACTATTGCATGATTAGATTTCAAAAGTATTAGTAAACAAATTCAAAGGTAATTTATTGTATTAAGCACATTTTCATAAAACAATATTTTTCATTATTGTAATTTATAGAATTATTATGAAAACTTCAAACATTTCTTAGATGGGGGTATGAACAATCTGATTGAAGGTTCATTTTCCGAGATTTTAATTATGGTGCATACATAAAAGACTGAATTAGTTTAATATCGCTAATCTAAACAAGAAATAAAATTAAATAATTTGGATTCGTTTACATTATTTAAGGGACATATTACCAAAAAAATGAAAATAATAAATGAGGAACAGGTCTTTAGAATAATTATAACGGTATTTATTTGCATTTGCTCTATGTAATTATACAAAAATGGGTATTTTTTTATGCAATAGGAAAAATAATCTGTACAAAAAACTCATTCAAGCCTCATGTCTATTTAAATTACGGAAAATAGCATAAATATTATGATATCAATCTGTACTCTTTAAATATTTTACAAAGAAAAGTGTTTATTAAATGAAATAACTCTTTGAAATCCACTCTTGTACAAAATAGATTTCGATTGTTACTCTCGTCACAAAGGATAAGAATTCATACTCACTCACTTTCAATCAAATAATAGGAATTGAATTAATATGTCGAGTAATTTTGTTAAGTTTATATCTTAATATTAGTTTAATATATATTTTAGATTTTTTATAGACATTAGGATTTCGATTTTAGGATGTCATATTGATGAAAACAGTTTAATTACTTAGGATGAAAATAATCTAAATCATGGAAAACTATTAGAAACTAAATTATTTTATAGCATAAAAATATTTATTTTGATTTTTTTTTCGTAATAATTGCAAAACATTTAAATTAAATAATTTTATTTAATGTTTAATTCCTTTTGAAAGTTATTCTTAAGATCAAATGGATTTTTATTTTCAAATGTATATTTCAATTTATGGATTTCATTGATATGAAGCTATAAAATATTTTTCCTCTTTTTCTGTTTTACTTTAGTTCTTTTAGCATTTTTGAGTAGGATATTTCTTCTTTTTCAATATCACTCGTGTATAAATAATGTATATATAATGCTATAATTAATGCTCTTTATAAATAATGCTCGTTATTTTATAAACTTTTAAAATTTCCAAAATTTTTAAGGAAATTTGATTTTATTGTAAGTTTTTATTAACTCCTATTACTGACTTCTTTATGACTACTGCAAACTTTACATTTATTTTATGAACTATATGATTTTTTTTATAAAACTGCCATTATTTCCCTAATACGTTATACTTCGTATAAAAGGAATTTTGCATGCTTTCACTTTCGACAAATGTTTTGAAATATGATATTGATTTTTACTATATCATGGCACTTATTTTTTTAAATGCTCTTACATAAATATTACATTTTGTCGTTTGTTTTAATTAAGTTTATATTTGCAATTTGTGTTGCTAAATTTTTTTTAACATTTTGTTTTAAAAACTACATTTATGATTAGTCATGTAATTGTAGGAACAAAATGAAAATTCTCCGTTTTTCTACATTTAAATTGCCAACGAAAATCTCTTTATATTTCCCTAAAATAACAATACTTTATCATCCATTTATTTTCCCGCTAATAATTGCAATCGGAAAATTTTTATTCTACTCTTTTTCAGTAGAACATTTCCAGAATATAAAAAGCAACTGTTCGAACTCAGATTTATTTTGCATTTTGTATAATTTAAAATATAAATTAAATTTCATTTCCAGTTTGTTATGATTTCAAAATTCATAAATATTTTGTACGTCTAATGTACAAGCAGATATCATTATTTTTACCCAGTTTCAAAATTCATTGGTTGATATGTCATTCAAATGTACAATATATATCATTTTATGTAAACAATGGGGTGAAAATTTTCTGAGTTAAACACTTCGATACAATTACTTATATTTATATTTAAATATTTCGCTCATATTTAGAGGATAAAACAGTGTTAATTTTGATTTTAATAATTTTTTTCTATACAGGTTTTCTTTAATCATATTAATAGTTTTTCAACATCAAGAAATTTATATCTTATCTTAAATTAGATCAACATTTATCAAGACCATATTACATGCTATATAAATTCTTCATTTTTAACTTAAGCATTCTGATTTTATGTAGAAAATTGGAGCATTCGTTCTGAAATTATTTGTTAACACCTTGATGCTTTGAAAGTATGAAAACTTTTATGATTGCACAGATATATTTAAAAAGATTGTGATTTTAAATCTTTTTTGAATAAAGAATTAAATTCAATAAAATGTAAACTGACATATCACTATTCACCTATCTAAATTCATAGTTTTACTTTAACAAAAATTACTAATCAAAAGCATCTAAAATCTGAAAATTTATCCTGTTAAAAAAAGTATAGTTTAAATTCTTTACAATAAAATAAACTCGGAAAATTTGATTTTAAATCTTATATTACATATGTCGATGGTTCTTTTATCGGCAATATCATTTTTTTTAAAAAAACTGAGCGATAACAAATTTATAAACACAAAATAATTTTACGTAACATAAAATGGATTAATCTGAATTCTACAGGAACTGGTTATCAAAATACATTATTTTTTTAATTCAAATTATTTTATATTTAAATGCTTTACAGGATATCAAAAAATTGAAAATTTGAAGTTTTAATGACTTGTATTATAATGATGTTTAACATTGCTCGTATTAATAGTCAAAAAAAAAAATGAAGTAAATTTACATAAATTTTAAAAGGCAAATTATGATTGTGCTGATGGATTTAAAAAAAATTAAGCTCAAATATAGAAGAAAAGATATTGTCTGGTGCGAATGGGTTTAAAAGAATGTACATATATAAGAAAAATAACAATTATTTTTCTTGAATTTCGAAATTTTAAAACTAATATTTTAAATCAAAATTTAAAATTCTTATAAAAACAGTAGGTGAATAATTTATACGTAATATATAATATGACAACCAATCCAATAATAACACTGGTAGAGAAATCGTTTCAAAATCAAATTAGTTAAATATATTTAATTTTATTTTATCCTTTTTTCAATCAAATGCATAATAATTTACTAATCAATGTACAATTAAATATTTTTAAACGCATAATTTTAATTCACACGGTATGCGATAAAAAATGTATACACAAAACTCGAAAAAGAAAAATTAAGTAAAAGTTTTTTTTCCACGTTCGAATTATAATTTTAACTCCAAAATCAAAAGTCGGTCACACTACAAACGGATCTCTTGTTACGAATTCAAATATACATATTTTAAAACTCAATATCTAATTAAGGGAACGAATCACCAGAGAACCAAGTTTTCTTTAAAGTTTTCAAAAACAATCTAAGTTTCAATAATTACAAATTTAAAAAAAATCAAAACTCTCTCAATTAACAAACGTGTTGCGTAAAAACTAAAATGCGCAGTCTAAACTTTATTTTTAAAGTACTACTTTTGCGCAAACTCCGTAGGTGAAAGACAAGTTCTCATTGCCGATTTTAGGGGTGCCATGTTTAAAATGGAGATCGTTACCTTTTCTTTCTTCATCTTCTTAAAGGGCACTCTTTGCATCCTCAACTTCGTCGCATTCACCATGGAAGCCATCATTGCAATCGATGACGTCACAGCTAGGCTTTACAACGCCATTTCACAATGGCTGACACTCGAAAACCGTGCTGCCATCTATTGGTTACACGGTAATCAAACCACGCCAGGTTAATCAACATAATGGCAGAGCCGTTATTAAACTCGTTCCTCCCGAATATCACCTCCCCCCCCCTCCTTTTAAGCATGCATGTAGCAAGTAAAATTTTTATAAAAGATGCCTTTAAGGCCTTTGGTGTATTTTCTGCTGCAAATAACTCCTAACGACAGCTATTTATCGATTGAAACTCATTCCAGCGTGTGTTCGGAATGTTGATATCCATACTTGTTGACAATTTTAAAGTGCTTTTTTAATGTATTCAATTTGTTTTTCCGGCTTGGATATTAAGGGAAAGGGAATAGACATTAATCTTCTTTTCCCTGCATGGAGAAGGGATTATGTTTGGCTAATGTTTCGTGTAATTTGTAGTTGTTTTATCTATGCAAGCCAGACGTTGCACGTTGGTTGTCTGCGCTTTAATTTGACGTCAAAAAAATCCGATACATTATACTAGCTGAATCGATATTTTCTCTCGTAGCTCCGCCCACTTTCGCATCTTTCAAACATTTGAGAAACGCAAGGCTGCTTTTCGCTTTGCAAGGCGCTTCCGATGGTCTTGTTTTATTTTTTTTCATCATATTTTTTTATTTATATTTTTCACTCGTTACTATATCCTCTCTCTCGCAAAACTTTTAAAGCGTAAGAAATGGAAGATTTTTTTTTCCTCTTCGTTTCTTTTTTTAGCTTTTACTTTTTATTATAAAAAAATATATATATAAAATCTTGAAATAAGAACACGTATTTTTTTTCCTCCCACCCGCTAGATTTTTTTGAAAAAAAAAAATGTTCTTTTCTTCCAGCGACTTTTGATTCCATAGCTAAGTTTGATAGAAGTGGAATTCGCGAAATGATGACTCAACAGCGAGATAAAATGGCAAAATAAGATGTGTAAAAATAGCCAGAGATATAGATAGGTTAAAGAGATGACTTCAGAAAAATAACTTTTCTTTTTCTTCAACTTTTTTTTTTAACTTGACAGGATGAAAGAAATAAAAGACCCCAAAAATAAATGGAATAATAAAATGCTTCGACAAAAGCTTTAAATTTGGTTCATAAATTAAACAAACATTTACTAAAATAAGCTCATTATAAAATAATGGAAAGGTTTTATTTGAATAGTCATTTAATAAAAGATTTCATTACCTGTTATCTAATAAGAAAAAAATCCAAAAGGATATTTTTCTTTAGAATAAAACAATTAAAATATTTATACACTTAACTAAGAATTATTTCCTCAATAAAGTTTCCAATAATAATAAAAATGCAAAATTTTTAAGAGTATATTTATTAAAATAACAAATTTGAAAGTTATTTATAAACATATATTTTAAAGCAATTTATAATTTGAAGAATTTTTTTTTTAATTTTCATTGTAAATCACGTAAAACATCAGAATTTAAATAAATATGGGCGATTTTTATAAACGTTTTTACTTAAAGAAAAAAATAAACTTATTAAGTTTTAAAGACGAAATTCAAATATTCAGCATCAACTTTTAGAGACAAAAAATATTATTGAAAAAAAGCTGAAACCTTTAAATGTTCCATTGTTTCCTATCTTGATACTATATCTGAAACTTTTTCGCAAAAATATTTTCATTAAATTAGAACTATGAAGATTTGTTTATACGGATATTTAAATTGAAGAATACTAGGACGAGAACTGAAGATAATTATAAATTATCAATAATATTTCTTTAATTAATTCAAGGCGGTAATCAAAATTTCATAATGAAAAAAAAAAAACGTAACTAGTAATAAATTAAATCACGGGATGCAACAAAATTATAATTTTTTTTGTAATTAACCGAGTACATAGAATTAAAACTATGAATGTACTTCATTTATAAATATATCAAAATGGTGAAAATTCTACTTCTATAGATCTTCCAGTCAATTCTGTTACTTTAAATAAAAAATATTCCACCGTTACTCTATCCGCCTTTTGAAAAGAATTTGTATGTGAAAATCATCACATTGAGGCTTTATGATTTTTCACCATGCGACGGATTGTTCTAAGGCGCTTAAAATAAAGGAAAAGAAAACCATTTTAAATTTTTTATTTATTTATTCATTTTGAATTTTGAAATAGGAGTGAAACAGAAAATATGACAATAAATATATTTATGAATATTTTTAGGTTTCCTTAAGTTTTTTTTTTACTTATCACTTACCATTCCTGTTTTTCAAATTTGTGTGTGTGTGTGAATTTGAAGATATTTAAATTTCTTTCATTTCATTTATGTAATTGCTTTCTAAGAAAATGAAATAATTTTTCCCATTTTAGTTATTTTCCGCCTTTTGCTTAAACAGTAATGCGTGAGAATAATAAATTCTGTATTCTTTATACTGCTACAAAAATTTTGTATTATTATTTATTTACTTACTTACTAACAACCTCTTTTACATCAAATTATCCAGAAATTTTTTGCCGATTTATCGGTAATCCCTTTTACTGCTATAAACTCATGCTCATTCAAATTTCGTATGCTAGCATTGATAAAAACATGCTAGAATAAATATAGCACTTTTAAAGTATCGATTTCGAAAACAAAAATTCATTTAAAACTTCAACACTAATTTTCTTTCCTCTTTAAACGAGCTCTTGCACTAATTAAATAATTGCTTACAGTATGAAGCAATGATAACGTGTCAATGGTATTGGTATGTTAACGAATTTTAAAAGAAACTAGGTAGTTTCTTTTTAAATAATTAAATTATGTATTATAAAAATTGCCCATATGCTTTTTAAAAATTGAGAAAAAATTAATAACTTTTTAGACCCGAAATTCCATATACCAAGACGCAAATATTACAAGAAAAGTTAAAAATGATGTTATATCAGGAACGCATTCAGAATAATTAACCTCCCATATATCGCTTTTGTTACTTAAAACTAATAGAAAAATAGTTTTATAAAACAATCTATGCATACTGGTTTCCTCAATCTTCAGTCTTTTCAATTAAAAAACAATTTATGACATTCTTATTAAAAATGAAAAGAGTCACTTACGAAAATTTAAATCAGGGAGATTAAATTAAACTGCATTTAAATGCGTTAATTAAAATGAAATATTGAATTCTTTTTCAAAGAGATTCCTTTGAAATAAATTTTGCCCATTACTTTCCCCATATTATCGTTCTGCATGTTTTCAGAATGTTTCAACTCCTCCCCCCCCCCCACACACACCAAGTTCAATAAGTGCAAGGAATGTTGATTCCAGACCAGAAAAGAGTGCAAAATTGCATTCTTTCCCTATTATTCATAATATACGATAGCCGGCGTTCCTTTTCATGTAGTTATGTTTAAAATCTATTAACAAAAGTAGGGATAAAAAATTTAATATTATCAAGAAGCTTGTAATATTGCATTATACTTTTTATAATTATAGAGAAGGAATATAATGAAAGTGATTAGATTGCTTTTGATTTTGAAGGAAAATAGGGGAAAAAAGGTTTTTTTTTAAATATATTAACATTTTAATTTATTTCATACACTGAATAGAATTCATTATTTATTAAAATAATACCTAAAAAAAGCTTTAACAAAAAATTTGAAAAATTAATATTTAATATTCATTTATTGTAAATTGAAAATTATAAGGGAAAATGTAAAAATCCTTTAATAATAAAAACTGCTGTAATAATCGTTAAGTATGAAGTATTTTTAGCAACAATTAAAAAACTGTGATTGCATTAGAAAATATAATTTTAATTATTTTGTTGAATAATTTAACTAATACACTGTTTGTTTGTTTTTTATTTCTAAATATGCAAGGGTTTGCTTTACTTCCCCGGATATTTAATTCTTCTCAACAAATTCTACAAAATATTTTAAGATTAAACGAATTTCATTCTTTAAAATTCTGCGTTTCTAATATTTAATTGACTATTCCCCAATTTTTTAAACTTAAACTGGAATTTTAAAAAAATGCTCCCTATTTAGCTTTTGTCATTTCTGAATGGCAATGAGTATAACTGAAGAAATACATTTTTTATACACTACGTATTATATTGACTCCAAAGCTACAAATCGCAATACTTCAAACTTATACAAATGCACTACAAAACTGGAAATAAATATAATAGGAATAATAAATTCTAATACGAATCTAATTTTTCTTTCAGTAAATTGTATTGAATTTAATCACTGTAGTATCTTCAGAACAATTGAGGCATCATAATTTTAGATATAATTTTTCACATTTCTTAAATATGTGGAACGTAACCTATTTTTAAAACAATTTACACATATCATTTTGGAAGAGTTACGAAGTTTCGCATCTATAAAAAAAATAGGGGTATCTCATTTTGCTTCTATTTGATGAAGCGTCTCTGATACTTTTCTAATTACAATTATTTCAAGGATGCAAAATATTTTGTAATTCCATGTATAGAAATTAAATAAAAATAAAATCTAATAATAAAGGGATTTAAATAAAAGAAGAAATGTAGCAGATTTTTTGCCAAATAATTCTAAAACAAGTCTCATTTTTTTCTTTTAAAAATCAATTCTAACTAATTATCAAAAAAGCTGAAACAATATAACTTTAAAAACTGGGGTTGCGATTTAAAAATTTTAAAACTATAAAATACTGCAATATTTACTGTTTTCAGCCTTTCATGATTTAGAAGTCTTCTTTTCCGTATTAATTATTACACTAACCACATTATTAATAAATTATTAATCCTTTATGGTGATTATTAATAATAACGATTTCTTTCTTCATATTATTAATTTCGAAAGCAAAGGCCTTGCATTATTATCTTATCAAAGTGTTTCAACTCATTTTTTTAAAGTATTTTTTCATCTTAGAGCCCAGTTTTTACATATTTTTAATAACTTGTTTTCCTGTCTGTTTGTCTGCTGGATGAAAAATTTGCAATCGATTTTAAAATAATTTAATAATGTACAATTACCCAACTAGGTAGAAACTCTTAGCATAGCTTAAAACTGCATGACAGGGCTTTCCTAACGGTTCGGTACAAGTTTTTTCATCATGTATGTCACGCCTGGATGTAAATTTAAATTCGATTGTAAAATTTCTCATAAGAAAGACTAAAAATCAGAAACATAACTATTGAAGTGAAGAAGATAGAAAAGAAAAGAACATATGACCTCCTTCAAAAAATTTTATAATGAAAATTAATACAAATCAATATGATACGGTTGCATTAAATAAACAAATTCCAAAATAAAACAATTACGAATTATTGAAAATATTTTCAATAGATTTCAACTCTCTTCAAATTCATTCCTTTGCTTTAATAAAAGAAATAAATTGTTATGTTTGTATCACAAATTCAGATATTTTAATTTCACTAAGAGAGAAAACAATTATTTAAATAAGTAATAATAATTTACCACATTTTTAAAAGAAACTGAAAAATATAATTACCGATACAGATTTATTTTGAAGAAATTTTTACATCACAGATTAAGAGATTCTTTTACGTAGAGAGAAACTAATTATTTAAATTTAAAAAAATTAATACCTGATATTTCTAAAATTACTGAAAAGTATAAAATAATTTCACCTAAGCTCATATTTATTGATTTTTTAGAAATATTTGTATCACTAACTAACGTATTCTAGTTTTATAAAATGGGAAAATTAGTATTTAAATAAAAAAAATTAATATAGCACATTTTTAAAACGGACTAAAAAATTTAAATACAGATACAGATTTATTTTATAGAAATATTTGTATCACAAATTAAGAGGTTCCAGTTTTCAGAAGAGAAAAATAACTATTTATAGGAAAGAATTAATTTACTACATTTTTTAATCGATTGAAAAGTATAAAATAATTTCATCTAAAATCATATAAACCTATTTTATTGAAACATAGTTTCAGTATAATTTTATTTTTCAGCAATTCGTTTAGTTTTATATCTATTTGTTGTAATAAGATTTTTATTATCAAATCTTTTCGAAGATCAAAATACCTTTTTTTCTAGAAAGAAATTAATTCCTTTTGGTGTTTACTTTTATTGTGAAATGTTTGCATTTTTTTAATGATAAATTCATAATTTCAGCATTTTTTTTATTATTACAAATATAAAATTTCTTCCTCTTTCTTTCAATCCCTGAATGCCAATTCATAAACATCATAACAGATTCTATTCATGATACATTATACATGTTTTTAATTTGATTATGTAGTTTTTTTATTTGATTATTTGATTTTGCTCATATAACAAAATGTGAAAAATTGAGTAGTGAAAGTAGTAAAACCTTTAAGTGAGGAAAACTAAAATGTGAAATATCAAAAACTTTTCTCACTAGTCGTTGGAGTGCTAATTCTAGCAGCTTGTTTACAAGCTCTTTTGAAATGCTTTAAAAACTTCCAAGAATTTTCACTTTTATAAAGCAGAAAAACATTGTCAATTTATCATTCAGGTGAAATAATAAATTTGAAGAATTTCTTGCACTTTCCTTTACCACTTTTAGTACTCAATTACCAGAGCTATGCTATCCTATAATTAAAAGCATGTATAATGCACTCTAAGTAAAATGTGACGTATTAATTAAAAATTTGATCAGCCTGTATTAAGAACATACAAATTCTTTCACATAAATGCATTTTTGTTATTTTTTTTTTAGGGCCATCATAATGTATTTTATAACTTAAAAGGTATTCTATCATATTAAAAAGTACTCTAACTCAGTAAATGAACTACGACTGCATTTTTTTTTATAATTCTACCAGCATCTATATGCTCATAATGCTATTATTTAAAATTACACTGCCATTTTTGTTGGTAGGCCTCAAAGGGGACCATTCTCTAGTCATTTCTGCCCCATAAAAAATATTCAAATGTAAATGTAAACTTGACTTTAGAAATATGTATACCAAGTTTGTTCCATGCTTATTAAATTAAAATTTTGTGCTAAGGATTTGTGTCAAAATTAAAATTATCTTTTTGATAGCATTAGATAGTTTTATTTATTTCCTAATAAATGTTGTCTAGAATATAAAAATAACTTCTTTTTTAATATATTACCTTTGATATTCCAATAACTACTTTCTAATAAATAAATTCAAAAAGGAAATGTGAATCAAAGCAACAAATAATTAGTAACAAAGTTCTTTGATATAGAGAATGCACTCTAAAAATTATCGAAATAAAAAGTAAGAACGAAAAAATTATTAAAGAATAACTCTCAAACTCACCACATTTATTAGACAAAAATATGTTCCGTAATAATGATAAGTTAAAGCATGCTTATATGAAATATGCAGAATACAAATCCCTCCCTAGCTTTGCTTTAGAATCCATTTTGCATTTTATGAGATCAAAAATTATATTATTTGACCCAAGTGAATGATACAAAATAAGAATAATTATTACTGGATAAGCGCAGCTGTGTTTATAGTATGAAGTATCAAAAAACTATTGCTATTTCAGCATTAAATATGTATATTAATAGAATAAAATAAATTGTGCATTATGCATTCAGAAATTCATGATACAAATTTTTGAAATTAGTGATTGGATAATTATCGACGCATTTATTTGCAAAGAAATGCCTTAGGTACATCAATTTTAAATAATAATAATGATAAATTTCAGCAAATCGATTTTGTAGAATAAAACCGAACAGGTGAACTATCCTATTCAATTATTTTCTTTAGATGAAGTGTGGATATTTTAAAGCTTCAAAAGGAACACAAAAAGACAGAACATATACGATCCATGATTATAAATCGTCTGGTTTGAAAAAAAAAACTATTTCAAACTTTTTAAAATTTCAATTAATTATTTTTTTAAGAAAGTAATAAATACCTTCTATAAAAGAATGCTTGAATAAATCTCTTAACTAAATGGTTTGAAATGTAACTCCAAAGTTAAACTTCCTTAGAAGAAAAGTTTAAATCTAATTTTCATCTGTCTTCCATTATAGTTCAAAATAATATACATATATATTAGCTTTCGTCCGAAACTAAAATAAGAGTTTCCAGTTTTAGAATTTCCAATTACACACGCAATGTAATTACCTACCGGAAAGCACCGCTTCTTTTGAAAAATTGAAAGTAAACAAACCAACAACAACAAAATTGGAAGAGGGAGAAAAGAAACTCTTTTTTCCCAAAAACTTTGTTGCATGGGAAGAAAGTTACTTTAAAAGCCCAAAATAAACAACCGCTTTTAAAAGGCATTTGATCAAAAGTAACTGAAACGAAGGTTTAAAATCCTTCCGGCTAAAGGCAGAGCAGAGGAGAGCGCTACGGGGGAGCAAAAACTAAAAGCAAAAAAATGCAGATGTCAAGTAAGAAACTAAGATGATTTAGTACAGAGGGCACGAGAAACCATTATGAAACACGATAACGTCTAATGGTCTTTTCTTCCCAAGAACTAGCGAAGGAGGGGGTGGGAGAGTTTTCTAGAATTTTCTTGATGGAAGCAGATTTCATGCTCTACCCCGAGGCTTATTTTGCATGTTCTTTAATCTCCAGGACCCCCTTTACCCTGAAGAAGAACAATTACTGGTCAATCGATGGCAACAGTCTCGAGTGGTACTACGAGCGCGACATCTGGGGACGGCCATTGAAGTTTTTTTTCTTTTTCTTTCTTCTTTTCTCCCTTATTATTCTTTTCTCTTACTTCTCTCTTTTTTACATTTCTGACGGTATTTCATTCGACGCAGTTCCCCGACTCCGTGCTCCCGACTTTTCTTTAAATAACGGCGTTTCATCTTCTCGTCCAATCTCAGTCTCTTGCTTCCGACTTCCCCCCATTCTCATCCCCCCTTTTTTCTTATTCCTTCATTTTTTTAAGGGTGGACAAATGAGAACGCGTTCGAAAATTGCATTTCTTTCATTTTGCCGTTTTTCATTTCATTTCTTAGATTCTTTCATTTTTTTATTGTATTAATTTTATTACAACGTTTTTCATTACGTAGTGCTTTTTTTATTTTAATGCTGGATTTTTTTTCTTCCCTTCAGTAATAACATTTCGACTATTCCTCATCCACCCACAGTCATTTGTTTTTGTTATTCAGATTTTTAAGAATAAAAATTGCTCAATTTTATGAGATAGCTTAATGATCCTAATATGGAATGTTGTCTAAGAATCCTCTCCCTTCTCCTCCCCCTCTCCTTCTTCCATCGTACCAATAAATGGAATTGTTTTCCATGCTCCCAACATGCGGAATATTTCGAATTTCAAAAGGGCATACTTTGCATAATAAGAGTAGCCAAATCAGAGAAATATTCTCGAAATCTTTTCTATTCAAAAAATCTGCATTTTTGAAGAGCAATTTGTTTCCCAATTGCTGCGACATATTTTGTTTATGCCTAATCTTAGAGAAACTGATTTTTTTTCATATTAAAATAGTTCATCATTGAAAATATACTTCGTCATCAAAAACTCATCAAAATTTTATACTGTCGTATATTTGCCAATTTAAATGACATTTTGGTAAAAAAAAATTTACCCTGCGACCTCTTTTAAAAATAAATAGTATCTTCAGTAAAACTTCTACTTTGATTTGTTTGCAAATTTATATCAAATTATGCGTTTGTTTAATTATTTGTTTAACACATTTATTTGAAAGCATTACAGAATTATTTATTTATTGTTAATTTCTTTGTTTATCGTTTTTTATGTCACAGAACACTTCTACATGTTTTTTGATGTAAAAAAAAACACTTTTGGCAAATATGATCCAATTTCCAATATAGGAGAACATACATTTATTTATTGAGGCTTTATAGAACGAACTGCTTGATCTGCACCTATCAGATTTGACACAGATATATTTTGGAGGATTTTGAATGAGAAATTCAAAGAGATAATTTTACAGTTTTAATTAATTACATATTAACTAGATTTAAGACTTTTTCTGCAAAAACTGTCTCAAATCGTTTTGACTGATACTGACTTCTTTTTAACTACATTAATTTTTGTTTAAAAAAATTATCTTATAAATGATGCCAATTTATTGGCTCCAAATTTTTATTAAATGTTAAGGATTTTTTGCACAAATTTCATTAGTCGATTTCTTTGTAAACAGAAATTGAAACTGTTTTCTCTGTCTCATCAAATAGTTATCATGCAATATTTTCATAATATTGAAAGTTAAGAATGAAGGATTCTCTTTGATTTCTCTGTAATCAATATGACGAAAAAAGTTTTGATGCTATCGTAGGAAAGGGACAAATGATTAATGAGCAATACTGCTCAGTTTTAATAGCCCTATCATGAAGTGAATTTTGACTCCACTAGTGCTTCATGCGCACAAGTAACAGGATAGATGTAAAATTATTATAATAGCAAGGTTTTAATATCTCTACCAATAGGATGCTTGATACTATATAAAAGATTTAACTGAAATTAACTAAAGTCAATATTCGAGATGCACCATATAGTTGTCGGAGGCAGATAGTTAGCTATTAATATATGAGATTAGCTATTAAGACATGAATATTGCTGACAATTTATGAGTAATGCATCTGTATCTATCTTCTTATTAGCGGCTATCAACAGCTGAAATTGTAAATAACATTAAAATGCAATTTCAAATTTTTATTAGAAAATTTATTGAGATACTACGAAAAAAAGAGAGTTGTATTCTGAAAGGAAACATTGAAAGGAATTTGCATGCCCATTACGCTGCTTTCAGAGGCGAATTAAATGGGAGACTATCTAATTGCGCATTCAGAGTACTTCATAAAATCATTCAGGGAATTAATATTTCAAATACTATACTAAATGAAAAATTTTCAAAAAATGGCGAAAAAAACCTTGAATGAATGAAATTTTTACACACATCATTTATTTTTGGGGAAATAAATCAAAGCTTTATACAGTTTTCAATGCATGCTATTAATTCACTCTCTTCCTATATATACTTATTTATATATCTTGTTCAAATTTTCAATCGTTAATAAAATATTTTTTATTCATCCACTCAAGTTCAAACACTGTTTTTTAAACTTGTAGTGGATGACGATGTCAATACAGTTTTTTCAAATATTAATTCATAAATTTAATTAATCTTTAATATTTTAGAACTTAGTAGTTTGTAATGAAAATTGAAATCAATAGGCTGTAGCCCAATCGGTAAATTCGAAGATTTCATTACTTTTCACATGAAGAGGAAAAAAGAGAATTCATTTCTTGGGAAAAATCAATAATTCTTTGATACTTAATATTTTTTTGGTAATTATTTAATAAAAAGTAATCAAAATAATTTTTTTCTTTGTTGACCTAACTAGGATTTGAATTTAATCTGTTTATATTATTTATTTAACAATATACAATTAAATTAAATGATATTTTATCGTCAAAGGCAGTTTTGAAAAAAATAAATAAATTTTACCTTATTAGATACATTTTGAAAGTATTACACGATGAACTAATGAAGAGGCAACAATTTAGTTTACTAATAGACAACATGATAATACGAGCATGTAAAAAACAGAATAAAGATGAATTGAGCCTTTTGTTCTATAATGTTTTATCAGCTTTCAAATATCGCAAAATAAAAAATAGAATGATAAATAAGAATAAAAATCTGAAAAAAATATTTTTGCCGTTTTCATATTTATGTTTTTATTAAATCAAATAGAATAATTTCAGAGTTTTGTCAGTATTTGCTACATTTATCTTTTCAATTTTTTAGTTGAATATTGGGTTTAATTTTTAACATTAGAAGTATACTTCTTTTTTATTATAATTGTTAACATTTATTTTTTATTTGCGCTAGTGTATAAGAGTGTTATGGTTGATAAATCAAGTCTTTTTTAAAGTGATACACATATCTTAGTTGCCATTGCATAAAGTTGTATCCAAGCAATTATTTCCAAGTTTGAATTTTTGATATTTTGTGTAATATATTTCACATGTCAACAGTTTTTCTCTTTAGATTTTAATTTATTGAATGACATATCTATGCTTCATATATACAGAGATAGTTTTTTTGTACTTCATTTCCTATTTTGAGTTGTTTTTGTATCTCATATGTGTCTTTTTTCAATTTTGCAATTCTCTCTATGTTTTTTTTAAATTTGTACGCTTGACAATTTATGTACTTTTTAAAATTTTGTTATTATGTGTTTAAATTGATTTCAAATATGTATTTTTTAATTTTTCTAAAATTAAATTGTAATGGAATTAAGGATTTTTTTAATGATTGCCTACTATATCTACTATTCTATATTTACTGTATGTCTACTATATAAAAGAATAGGAACTCTGCGAACAGATGAAGTTATAAAGCTAGTAAGTTATAAAAAACGAAAATTCTAAAACTAGTATCCAGGCAGAGAAATGAAAAGTGTCAATTTAGGAGGTGTTTATTTCGATAAACATTCACAAATATAGTTAACAGAACTATGAAATATTTTTGACTATTTAAAGTGCAATTACAATGGTTGAAAGAAGTATGAATTTCACAATCTATCCCAAAACTTTTATGAAAGCAATCTTGCGAGAAATTGTTTTTTTTTTTTGAAATTTGAATTTTTTTTACGAATTTGATTTTTTCTAACATTTTAATGAAATTTTGCTTTTTAAGTTCATTGCATTCATTAAATGTTTTCTTCATCAATATGTTCCAAGCCATGCCATAAATGAAAAGAATCGGTATATTTTTTTTCGGGCTAATATAAGCAAATCCACAAATATTATACAAATATGAAGAAAAATCTAATTCCCAAATTGTCTATATATTTATTTTTAAAATGTTCGCACAATTTTTTAAAACTCATAGATTAGATATAAAATGTATTTTAATTGTTACATCTTTGAGCTGAAATCATTTTGGGGGAGGGGGGCTACAGTTTATTTATTACTAATAATTGCACGGAAAACAATTGGAGGGCTTTGGTTTTCAAAATTTTTAAATAAAAGAGTAGAAAATTTATCAATTAATCAATTTATAAAGTCATTTAAAATATTAGAGTGGAAGCTTCTCATTAAAAAAAATAATTGACGAATCTTGAACCAATGTTCATGAAGGCCGAGGTACCTTTTTGAAAATTAAAGATAATTTTTATAGTGTTAATGGTGCTTTTTCACCTCCAAAATATTAATTATCAACAAGAAAAATAGAAATTTAGCTTAATATAATGGCTTCAAAGTAACTTGATATAGCTTGCTTTTGTTTCCACATTCGTACATTCAAACTAACACCAAGTGGTATTCTGGTTTAATTATGCTAAAAGTTATAGATTAATCAAAACTTAACAGCATAGTTAAAAGCTTTTCTTTTAATGTTTATTAATGTTGTAATATTTATTACGCCAAAACAGAACTAGAACAAATTAGTTCTAAAAATAAATTTAAACTGATAAAGAAATTTAAGGGAATCGATCAAAAATGTAACATTTTCAAATGATTTTATTTTTTATTTTTTGCAATAAATCATCAGGGTAAATCCAGTTCAAAAGCATAATTTTTATTCAAAAATTTAATACCATTTAATTGAAGAAAATATTTTAAGTTTTTCTTATCTTTGATTAATTTAAAAATAAAAATGATTTTTTTTTTGTAAATGTGTACCAGATTTGCTGTCACTTACTATAATGAAAATTCAAAAACCACTTGATTTCCACATAAAAATTTTAAAATATTTAGCATTTAAATTCCACTGAAAATTAAACAGCCAATTTAAAACAGTTTCTATATTCAGTTAAGAATTTTTTTAAAGTAAGTTATTTGCCAAATATTCTCAAAGCTTGCATGGAATCCAAGTATCAATTTAAAGTTGCGTTATTTTCCGTCTCATGCATTCTATTATTTTATTCCGTTTCATCTAAATTTTATTATGTATTGAAATAGCAATCTCTGGCAGAAAATCTACTGCCTTCTACATTTCCCCAAATAAGGCTGCATTTATTTACTGTGCCTTACCTTAAACCTACAAATAAAGCGAAAATAAATTTAAAACATCTCATTCTTTTCTACGACGACGGTTTCTTTTCTTCTTGCTTTTTCTTTCCTCTCTTCTTTTTAACGTTTTACCTGTACCTTATTATTTATTGAAATAGTAAAATTTCTTTATTTTTTTGTTGTGGCAAGCAAAGGTAGAAAAAAAAAATGCATAAATCCGAAATCTCTTCTTTTCCTCAGAAAATGCATTTCAGGCGGAAAACTGCGTTTCACGAAAATGCACAAAAATCTTTTCCGCTGATGCATAAACAATGCATCTGGGGAACTGCCTTAACAAGATCCCTATCTCACAGCCAGAGGAATTTTACTTGCGCGTACATATCTGCATTATTTGCATTAGGACAAACCAGTTCCATGGCGTCCCATGTCAATTTAGCACATCGAGACGCCGGGTAATGTATAAATAGAAACCACTTCTTGTTAGGAGGCAAAACTCGACAGAGAGTGAGTGAGAAAGGGAATCAAAAATTGCACAGACAGACGGACAGACAGGCAAATGAAAGACATAGACTTGTACACCGTTATGAGCGCAAGCGCATGCAAATTCAAATTCAACTCCCCACTTTTTTTTTTTTTTCCTTTTCAGTAGAGGAACCCGCGTCCAATCCGCGTCAGGTGAAAAAAATCAAGAAGGAAGAAAAGGGAGGGGGGGGGGAGTATAAAGAAGGAACGCCAAAGAGCCTAGAGTAAAAAATAAAAAATAAGGTGAATAATAAGGCTGAGAAAAGTCGAAGAGCGTTGTCAGGATGAAGACTCATTCCATTTGCAAATACAAATGGGGTTGCTCCTAGGCGCGTCGTGCGTTCCGGCACAACCACTTTGGAACCTTCATCCACCACCCCTTTCCTAACCCTCCTCCCACCTACAACCTTACACTCGGGCCTTCTACTTTTCTTTCAAGGGATAGAAGTCGAAATAGGAAGAAGTAGGGGAACGAAAAGAAGGAGAAGAGGGGACGGTTAAGGGGGTGGGGTGGAGAGTGAAAGCGAACAATAAATACATAAAAAATATAAAAAATAAAGAAGGAATGCAACAAAATGGTTGCTTGGCGAATGCATGCCCGAAAACGCGCCTGGAGTGAAAAATCAGAAATAAAGGAAAAATAAGAATAAAAAAAATCGACATTGAAATAAATGCAATGATTTCCCTCCCCCTCGTCCCAGCGGTGACCATGGTAACAATGCAGTGAGTGGAAGGCTCTAACATCCCTTAGTGTCATTTTTTAACGTGACAAATTTCTCGGAACGCTAGATGAAACTTTGACTTTTATGGAAGGTCCGTCCGTCTCCTTTGAGTGAAATAAATCCGAATGATGAGAAGCGATGAAATTTCGTTTCCATCTCGGTTTTGCGTTCCGTCTCAGCTCGAAATTCACTTTGAATAAAATATAGGGTTGTTTGAAATATAAAGAAATTTCTAAACTATTCCAATAGCTTAATTTTCTATTGCTGATACATCTGTGGATGAATCAGGAAAAAGTAACAATGATTCTCACATTACATTACCAGAAACATAATCAACGAAAATGTTTGTTTTTGACCAAGTGTTGATGTAGTAAAATTTTATCTTAGAATCGGTCAATAGAATAGCATACTATTACTGTAAAAAAATAGCATGGAAATATATTCTTTTCCTTTCGAAAGATGCAGGTAATATCCTAGAAGTTTGTCCTTTGAATGCCGATTAATGCGGGCACTGTTTCACTAAAAACTTTGGATTAATACCTTGCAATTTATGCAGCTAATTTGTCTGCTCTCTAATCACTCTGTAGGTCAGTTAATGGAGTGAGTTTTTATCTATGCACGTTAGTTTTTACGTGCAATACATTTTTAATGTTCCATAATAAATAATTCTGATAAATTATATGAAATAAATTATAAATGCTTCATTTAGAGGGATTTTTAAGAAAATTCTTTTAGTCTCTCGTTCATGAAATCGTGGTATATAATTTACATATGCACAGTATACAATATACTTATTATGATCTTTACTCATAGTTTTCGGTTAAAATCTTCAAAATCAGAAAACAAGAATTTTTTTAAAAAGAATCGTGAATAGAAATAAATATTATTTTATTACCTTTGAAATATAGTAAAAGTCACCATCCTTTTGTTGCAACATTTAAATATAACAAAAAATAATTTTTGAATAAATCTCTAAAGTTTAAAAAAAAAGAAATATATCCTTATAGTTTATTTAATCTTAAATATTATAGGAATTTAAAATAGAATTGATTCTAATTCATTTTAATTACAGTGAAACATATTCCAAATTGTTAACAATTTTTAAAAAGTTTTTGAGTAGTAAAATCCTTCAAGACGAAAAGAAAATATGAGTCTTCTTTCGATAAATATATTCTAAAATAGTCATGCTTTTGACCACATTAAATTTTACAGTTCTGTGTGTGTGGGGGGGGAGGTCCCTTTTCTTAAATGAGGATAAATTCCTCTATTTCAAACATGGGTTTGGATATAAAAGGGTACTACAAATAAATAAATTGAATTTATGTCGATCTAAAACAAAGTATGTTTTCAAATTGTTACCTGTTAACCACTTTCCTTAATTCCTTAATTTCCTTAATTCCACCTGTTAACCACTTTGAGAGCCGGAGTCCTTGCATAGGGGTAACGCGTCTTCCCAGTGATCTATGCTTCCCGGTTCGGCCATGATTATTCATCTGTTCTATCTGTGGGTTGTGTAAATGTCTCTCCTCCCTTAAAAATTGTTTGTGTGTAATTAGCTAAATCGTACTCTTGGCCCCAGTTTTTAGCTGGCGCTATTAAAACAAGAGACGCTCTCTCTAGGCTTAAATTCACTAACTTCGATCAGCGGGCTTGTTTATGACCAATGACATTAGAAACAACTACACTTTGAAAGCATAATGACATGTGATTTTATAGTTTCAAAAATGTAATTGTTTCCTAATTTTTTTTTTCTTCAGATGTGTGTTTTTGGAGCTTTTTTAGCCTATAGATCCGCGAGAAAATTACATACATTGATCTTTCAGTAAGATTTCGAATTCTAATCGCCATGAATTTTTTTCGAACTTAGTTACTCGTGAGTTATGACAATTTGTTCAACGGAGCTGCAGATATGCAGCTTTTCTCTTTTATAAAGATTTATTTATTCTTTACTCACAGTTCATAGGCATTTCCTTGCTGATATTTCGATTAGCTTATGCATATAAAAATGAATTTCATTACATACTATGACATTTGAGAATACATATTGTATTTCTATGGAATTCCAACTCATATTGAAAAAGCAATTAAAATTGTTTTTTGATTGCAACTCAACATAAAAATGCATAAACAGGGGAAAAAATTTAATTACATAGGCTTTCTTATTCTTAAGTATAATAAAAAGATTAAACATTTTTGCTCAATTTTTTCTGTTTCCTTTTTTTCTAAAGATGTTATCTTTGTGTTTATATTTTAACCATTTCACTTTATAATTCATCCAACTTCCTGCTTACTTCGTGTTGTTTAAATTCTTTCTTGATTTCTTGTGTTTAAAATTAGTTTTTAAAATAAAAATTATTGTTCTCCTTAGTGAAAAGTTAGCGTATTTTGTATTGCAATTTTTAAACTAACTCACCTACAATAACTGGAAGAAATGAAAGCATAACAGTATTAATATTATCTTAATAATATTTTTATAGTAAAACATTTATTTCTTATTAAATTAGAGAATTATATAAATTTATATAATAAATATTTAATATGAAATTAAATGTACATTATATATTTATTACATAAATTTATTTTAAGTAATTAAATATCTCTGCTCAATAAATAATTTCAAAATAAGAAAAATTAAGAAAATCTGATACTGAATGTAAATATTTTGGAATAACTGAATTCAAAAGGGAATTTGTTGAATATCTTTATAACTCTGTTCATTATTGAGCAGCTAATACTCAAATCGTGGGAGATTGCTTCAAATATTTTTGTAAACAGAGCTCAAAATTTATCTATGCATTTTTATCACGCCTTAATTTCAAAAAATTTGTTTCACTTCTAAACAATGCAAAATATGTTATTTCAAAATGTTTTTATTTTTATGTATTCACTTACTCGTATTTTAAAGATTATTTTTTAAAGTTTTTTACTATATTAATAGATAATTTTTTGATTTTATATATCTCTAAAATATTTTTACTAGTATTAGAGATATATAAAATACTTCTCCTTAAAATAAAATACTTATCCCTGAATACTTTTAAAAGCATTATTTATCTCTACAAAAAAGGTTTTCTCCATACTTACCTCTAAAATACTTTTAAAGGTAATTCTCAAAAATACTTTTGCAAGAAAAAAAAATAACACCATCTCTAAAATACTTTTATAAGTATTTTAGAGATAGTGTTATTTTTTACTATATAAATAAATAATGTTTTTAAATTTTAATTTATGATTTGAATAAGACGAGTTTTTTTTTTTTTTTTTTTTTGCCTGAAAATTTTCTTCGTTTAATTTTGCCTCCCCTTCCAAAAAGAGACATTGCGCGTATGTACTCAATTAATATATGTTCATTGTGTTTCTCTTTCTCTCTTCACATTCTTCTGTTTATGTGTACTTATGCAAGTTTTAAACAATAAAATTTATTTAATTATATTTATGAACTTATGGTAAACATACTTATACATATATGTTTTGATACAGTTAAACAGATGGAGTTTAGAAAGTATTATCCGTCTCCAGTGAGTTGGCAACTGATCTTCAACATCAGACAAAACAATGCTTAAATAAGGAGGGAAAATATAAAAATCAGAGAAAATAACATAGCAACAAATAAATACGAGTATCGTTATGTGAAGGGTATTAGATTATCAAAATTTATTAATTCTGATATCTCAAGACTTTTAACTCACTGAACCTCTCTTTCACGAAAGCTTAGTGATTTGACTCAAAACTAAAAATAAATAAATAAAAACAAGACTTTTGAGAATGATTATATAGCCTCATTATATTTTGTATTTCACCATGTCTGAATTCCTTTTATTGTGAACAAAAGAAATGGTATTTAAGATGGTACATTTTGGTACATTCTTCGAGATTCCAAATTCAAAGATCTCTTTCAGAGTGCTGAAAAAAGCAAAAATATGTTCTAAAATGATTATAATAAAAAATTTTAATCATTGATTATAATCCTTTCAGAATATAAAGGAACTAATATTTCAAAAATTAAAAAAATATCAAGATGAAAAAGAAAAAGAATTCCCAACTTTCACTAACTTATTAATAATTTTCTACTTTCATTTATATTGTACTAGCAGTACCTGCAAGGCGTTGCCCGTGGTCTAACATCCAAGAAGAAAAATCAGCTTTAAACTTAGGTCTAGACTCCATCTAATATGATATGGGCATGTTACGCAACATCAAACAAGCAAAATATATTTAGAAATTACCAAAAATAGTTACAAAACAATTTTTTATAGAATTATGCTTTTTCGTATTAAATGTGTTCTTGCCAAGGAGGGATTTCCTTATTTTGGGCATTATGAGATTTTATTCGCTTTTTAAAATCAGACGTAAAAAAGAACCGTATCATTTATGCATAGAACAGTTCTTGCTATTTGCACACGCAGTATGAGGTTTTTGAGGAATAATTAAAATCGCAGTTATAAAACTGCCTTTTTTACTTTGATATATGACTTTAATGTACTAAAATCTTTCCCAATAAATGCTCTAAAAAATGGTATAAACATCTCCAATATCCTTTAATTATTTATTTTTAAGTTTTTTTTTATTTAAATAAACAGACGCTTTCAAGAGACTTCATTTTATACCATGGATAGATGCATTTATTAAATTGATATTTAATAAAAGAATATATATCTTATACGTATTTTTAAACAAGCATTTAATAAATATAAAGTAAATATATTAGCATTTTGTTATTTTTGAAGTTGATAATATTTATTGCATTATTTAAATCTCAAATTCCTAATTCAATAGATGTATCCGTCTTAACAGTTTGTTAATTTGTTAACAGTAACTCGGTTATGATTGTCACAAAAAAACAAAAATCTAATGCAAATTGTTGTTGAAATTCTCATGCATATTTCCAGAATATTTATGAAATAAAAAATTATATTATTTGTAGCACATAAATATGAAATCAGAACTGTTCACTAAAATCGATTCGAAACATATTTTCATTCACTAATACGAAAAAATGTCATTTAAGGCACAAATTAAAGTAATGTTGAAAACAGTTTTCACAAAATTCTACAATTGAAACTACAATCTTACGAATCAGCAGACCTCGATTCGTTAATCTTTACTACAATCCAATATAAAAAATGTAAATAAAATATGAAATTTCTATTCCCATAACTAATTTTTATTCATGTTTAGCTTTATTCGTAACCATAAAAAAAAACCTACTTGAGTTGCTAGACACCAAAATAAAAGTTGGAGGGAATATATTTAACTTTCGTACAGCATTACAAACGGTGAGGGACAATTATGTATATTAATATATTCACATAATGGCTGGATTCTTATATGATTATGAAATTTTTACTTTTAAGAAGAGACAATCTGTCTATTTTTCTTTTCTTTTTTGTGCCATTCATTGCTTAAATGATGAGGGCTGATTTTCTCTAAATGTAACTTTAAACAAGGAATCTTAAGGTATTTGACTACGTACGAAGAAAATTTTTTAAGAAATTGGATTTTTTTAAAAATATTTAAAATTAAGGTTTTAAGATGTTGTCAATTATAATACAAAATATTATAAATACAACAAAACTGTTTGAAAATATATTTTGGGAAATAAGAAAATTTGTAGTAAATTTTAATGAAATTTCACCAAAACGTTAAACACTTTACACAAAATTGCAATACAATAATCCTATTTTTCTTTGTACACAAGTTATAGAATATAAAGATGAATGAAATGAACCAAATTACAAGAGCAATTTGGAGATACAAAGAAATTATGGGCAAAAATATACGCATACATGCATTTTTTCATAAATTCATAACATAATTTTTCTATAAACTCCTATAAATGGAAAAGAATATCATCCACAGTAAAATTTGTGATTCATTTCCTTGCCCATATTATTTAAAATACACGCTGAAAATTTTATGTTAATACCTCTATTAGTTTTTGAGATTTCACGTTAATGGTGGAGAATATTTTTGAAAATTAAAGTTTTAAGCAAATTGAAGTTAAAGACTAATTTTAGTTGAAAAATATGCGACCCTGGTTGATAGGTCAGGCCTTCCTTTTCCTAGAAAAGATAGGCTGTTTTGAAAAGAGGACAGTCTGAACTATAAGAAATAACAATTTTTTAAAAAATTCGCCAATGTGGTTGATAACCAATGTTGTTATCGTAACAGGATACCTTAATGTTTACCATTCTGCATATTGCGTTAATTGAGCAAACTGCTGTTTTACAAAATATTTAACAAAAAAATTCCTAAATTTCCATTTCTTTTAAGAGGGGCTTTAAGAAAAGACTGACGCTCTCCCCCTGGTCCACATATCATGCCAAAAACCAAAGCACCCTTTCAATAAATTCCCCAGCTCCTTAGCTCTCAAATCTAAAGTGAGAGGCCCTCTTATATCTAAATCTAGCAGAGATCAACCCAAATCATCTTTAGGCGAAGTCATCTCTGGGGGGCGTCCATCAAAATCTCGCTAGAGAAGTGATGACTAGGGGACTTCCCATGAGGGCCCCGCGCCGAACGGCATTTTTAAGCAAATAGCTAAAGAGCTGGAATGGATTCATGAGTAATGGCTTGGAAATGTAGCCTTTCATTCAAAAGGAAGTCATAATACAATTTGGCGGAGCGCTTTTCAATGCTGCCTTTCGGGCTGAAGAGAATTACTTTTGATTACGATGACATCGATTGAGAAACAAAGGGCGCATCGATGAATAGCTCATCTTTGAAGAAACCTGGATGCTTACAAAGGATAAGTGACATCGGGCCATTATTTCCAAAACATCGTAAATATGAAACAGGAGATTTGTAAGGCTATGTGAGATGAAGTAGAATGATAGGTATTTCTATTCTAATTTTTTTAAGGATTGTCATAGAGTAAGAATTCTTTATAATCTCAAAAGCAATCTTTCCCAAAATATTTATGTACCTGCATGAGGCAAAAGCATAATAAAAACATTTCCAATAGGGAAATTTAAAAGGTATATTTATTTTGAAAATTATCAAAAATTCATTATCGGTTCTTGGTCTAAAACACCCTATCTCGTCATTTCGAGAAGAAAAAAAAAGGGGTTTTAATTTTATTTCCTAGGGTAGGTGAAATAAAGTTTTGCGTTCACATTTTTATTTGCTAACCGAACACGTCGGTGGCAACTAAATATATGGAATAAAGAGAAAGAGTAACATTGTGTGTCATTGCACTTAATTAGGTAACCCTATGGACCTAAATTTAAACATTATAGTTTAAATACTATTAAATGTTTAAATAAAATTATTTCTTTTCACAACTCTCTTTCTGCAGTAATAAACCACAGTGAAGTGCATACTGTTATACCATTCAAAGATACCGCTAGAAGGATACCGAAGAAGGAAGGACTACAGCCTGAATTGTCTATGAATTTAAGTTTTGTAAAGTTAATGGATTAATTTATGAATATCTTACTGAAACAGTAAAAAAATCATCTTATTTCTTCTGTAGAAGGTTGAAAGCAGCAAAAATAGTTTTATCGGAAGCGATCTGTCATATAAAACTTGCTTCGATTATATTAGTTGAATTGTTAAAGATTAATTTTCTAGGAAATGATCTGTCATATAAAACTTGCTTCGATTATATTAGTTGAATTGTTAAAGACTAATTTTCTAAAGTACAGAAAAGAAGATATAAGGGTTTGTTTTTGCATTTATTTAAACAAACCTACACCGTATTAAATTTCAAATTAATTCAGTTCATCAAACAACATGATTTAATTAATTAATAAAATTAATTTCTATAATTTAATTTTTTAAATTGTACGTATTTTATATCCAATCTCACTTCTACAATCCCACAATTCTCCTTTTTATTAGTAATTCGGAAATATCAAGAAATATAAACTTCGTCTTATTTATATAACTTCTTTGAAAATGCAATATACGAATTAAAAATTTTGAGTTGATAAAGATTGAGCCATTTTGCAAGCAATTAGAAGTCTCAATGTGCCCATATCTCTGCAAACTTCATCATGTGAATGATTAAAATCTACAGATGCTTAGGATAATAATTTTGAATGCCTAATAATATTTGATGGTTAATAAATAAATAAATGTTTTGATTTAATTTTAAAATTAATGAATAATTACAGTTATGGAGAAAAAAATGTAATTCAGTCAATTTAAATATTTGCTTAACTAGAAAAGGTAAAGAAGTGCAAAACTATTCGATAGCTAAACTGTTCAGAGAATAATTATTTCATGCTCAAACAATAGACATTAAATATGTCTTTTCGATTTAATCGAATATTTTGAAAGAAGAAAATTGAAGCTACATAACATGATAGATATTTTTTTAAGTACACAAGTAATAAAATTTTGAATTAAATGCAGCATTGGTAGTTGAATTTTAAATGAAGTACATTTTTGCAATTTTAATGTGACTATGATGTCACGTTAAATAAAACGTTTACATAAGAAGCTTATGAACTTATATGCATAAGAAAAAAGAAAACATGGTTAACTTTTGAGCTATAATCCAAGATGACTTTTTAAATGGTAAGAATACCAAAAACATATCCAGTCTTTGCATTCATCAATCAAATCGTATCAAAATCGACTTAGTTAGTAAGAAAAAGATCTAAGAGAAAAAAAAAGTACTTTTAAAGCGAACTCCTTATTTTTATACAAAAAGGCGGCAATGCTGTAGTTTGGGGCTCTAAATTAATTTTAAAGGCATTTTATCTTATCCAAAATTTGCATTGAGAAAAGTCTAAAATGCTGCATTAATAAATCAAATTATAAAAGAATATTGATGTTTTTAGGGATAAAGAAAGAGAGGGAGTAAAAAAACTCTTTTAGTGGACTGTCACAACTCTAATTCCATGATCTAAAACCTCAAAAACGAGTCTTAACTAAATCACTCAAACCCTTTTCTTCCCATAAAGGACTATGAATAAATGATAATACGATACAGGTCCTAAGCTAAAGGAGATATCAAACCCATAGCCATCTCAAAATACAAAAGACACCTGAAAAATTCCCGGGCCATTATCCATCGTCCGATTTTTCACTTACTCCCCCCCTTCCCCAGACGTTATACAACACAACTCCACCCCCACGCCACCAGCCATCAAGCACAAGTTTTTGTTTAATGCTCCCATCCTGGCAAAAAGCATTAAACATTCCGCTATGTACGGATATTTTCGATGGCTGAGTCGATGCAAACTATGGCAGGGGAGGGTCCTCCAATGGGTTGCGAGTGCAAAGTGGGACTAAATCCCCACTCCCACCCCCCTCTCCTCCAGCATCTTAAATTCAAGCAGCACGCGCGCGCAGGTGTAAAGCATAGAGGCAAGGGCAAAAAGCTTATTGTAATCTCCGCTTATGCAAGGCCGGCAAAAAAGAAGGGATCAGTTGCGGATCCTTCGACTGGTTGTAAATCAAGGGGAGGTCTCGGTCTGCCTTATGACCCCCTAAGGTGCCATTCCTCACCATTCGTCTGCTGCTTGCAGAGAAAGTTTTTTGGGGAAGGAAATGTATGATGGCTTTTGATAATCCGTTCATAACTCAAGCTTAAGAGGAGGGCCAAAGTTTACTTTTAATAAAAAGTTTGATGCGATGAAAACGTGGAGGATAATTTTTGCCATCGGATGCAGGAGAGGAAGCAAATATTTGCCTCATTTCTTGCAGGTGATGGTTTTTGATGTACCGCATGGTTAGGTTGACTTGAGTGGCATCGAATGAAATGGTAGGAGGGATGTAGTAAACATAACAATGTTGCCTATTATATTATTGAGACATTCAGATTATACATTTCTTCTCAAACTATATAATAACTAATTCATAGAGAGTGTTTTATGGAGAAAACCGAAAATTAATAGCAATGGGGAAACTACAAACATTAAGCAAAATCATTAATCTCATTAAATTCCACTGTATATGATTCTAATATATTTAAATACTAATGATTATATATCAATTAAATGAATTTTAATGGTTGTATAATAATTGATACAGTGGCATACACTTTTAAATACATGTTTTCCTAAAGACGCAATAAATTCTATATTTAAAATCCCAATGGTGAATTTTTTAAATTTGCAATATATTTATGTCCAAAAGATGCATAAATGTGTGTAATATTTCTTTCATCAATGTTGCTAAAGCTTTAAATTGTCAGGAAGCAGTCGATTTGAGATGCCACTAATTATAAATTTAACAGTTTATTTCATTTAGCCAAAAAGTTACTTCAGAAAAATGTACAATATTGAACAGCAGTGATGATTCTATAATAAAGAGAAAAATGCCAAAGAAAGAGAAGAAAAGAATTGTGAAAAAATTAATGTTCTGTATTTATTTACATAAGTATAAATTTATTAATATCTTCATTATATTTATTCATTATTTTGAAGTTAACAAGACATTCCTCGAAAACGTTTTGGAGATCAACTTCTCTTTCTGTCCCCCCCCCCTTCATCCACCTTTAAAATGCTCTTTCCAACAAATTATCAAAAAATACTTTTCTTCCATTAAGTAAGAAATGTTATATTTTTCTCATATAAGTTTATTGAAAGGTATAAATATTAAACAATAAATAACACTATTGGATTCATGATCCGTTGTCGATCAAATGTTTAATTGATATTTATTTAAACGAACATAAGTTCATAAATACATTAAACCATAATCATAAATCCCCCATTTTTCATGCTTATTCTTTTAATTCAATTAACAACTTTAAATTAGTAAACATTTATTTAATGCTATGATTCTACCAGTGTAAACAAACCTGATTGAGAAATATTCGTAAAATTCAGGGTATTAATTTTTATAAAGGGTATTAATTTTTATATTTTTATTATTTTTAATTATATGTATTGTATTCACCAATTAATAGTCTGATCATTAAATAATTAATTATAGTTACCAAAAATAAATCCTTATTTTGCCATTAATTATGAAATATACCTCTTACTAGAAAACTACATGTGAGGACCTAAAGAATGTGTTCATTAAACGTGCTGTTGAACATTAAGAACTTTCGCTGAAAACTTTTTATCGGCAAGGTAATAGTTTGCTTTGCTTGAAAGACTATTATTCATTTGAAAAAAATATTATTTATAATATCAAAATTACTTGATATTTGAATTTTTTTTAAATCTATTTTACTTTTGATGCACCCCCTGATGGCACCTCGTAACTGATGATGTGATGTTTTCGGCTTGGTGGTTGGTTCTCGCCACCCTAATGGGTATAAAAAAGAAGGGGTTCTATCTCCTCCAAGGGAAGGGTTGTACCGTGAATGGTGATGACCCTTAGGAATCAACCACAGTTCCCGCCCATGTTGCTGTTGCGGCTGTCCGGCCATTCAGATTTTTCTATACGCTTCGGAGCGGATGAGAATAGCCGGTTTAAGATAACTTCTTTTGATGATGTAAATTGTATTCTGTGGATGTCATTTGGCATACTTAGATCAACATCTCATTCTGATGTTACAAGAATATTTTAATAAAATAATTCTCATAATTTAAAAAATGTATTAGGAAATAATTCCCAATATTAGACACGAATCTTTCAACAATATAAAATTATTCAACTGAAGTGTATGCAAATTTTACACCGTTTACGACCTAAATTACAAAATTCAGCCCAAAAATCTATTTCTGGGGAAGATAACTTTTGACATTTTAGCATTCCATAAAATTTTTTAAAGTAAGTACTCTATAACATATTTAGAGCATTACAGATAATGTTAAACTCTGGTTTGTTTCGTGAGAGCAAAAGATCATAAAGGCTTCTTTATTATTATTAATAATAATGAAGATTTTTTTTATTAATATGGATTTTTTATTAGAGTGGATTTCAATTAATGTAGATAAATCCATTGTCTGAATTAGTTTTCTGGCAATATTCCATTTTAGAGGAAAGTTGCATTTCTCCAAGTTGGAGAACACTCTTTCTTTGCTCATTAAAAATATAAAAGTCTGTGAAAGGCAAACTGCATGTTTCTCTTCATGTAGTGTGATGGATTGGAATTATAGGGGTATAAGCAATTTGTAAAAAATATTATTGTAACTAATATTCAAATTCAATTGAATTAAGGGATCCAAGAGAATCCTAAAATGATACAACTGCAACATTTTTGTTCCTGAATAAGGCAACAAAGGACATAACATCATTGTTGTATAGTATATACATTCATATTCATATTCACTGAATTATTCCCAATTAATAATAAATTAATTAATGATCTTACAAAATTGATTTAACTCTATTTTCACTTTCCTGAATATGAAGTATACAGGGAAGAATTATGGAAAGAAAAAAAGTGAAAATACTGTATTTGTAAATAATAATAATAATCGAGCTTGAGATTCAAACAAATCTCCACATTTTAGACTTCCTCGAGTCCGAAGAACACATTTTTGAATATGTACTTTCTGTTTAATATCCTGGCTTCGGTTAACTTTCATATTAATAATTGGAACAGAGAGGATATTATTTTTTTTTAGAACACTACCCTTTTCCTGCCTACTTCATTCTACCTGAGAGTCACTAGTATAATTGTGCTGGGATTGGCACTGCACTTCATTATGCTACAGTAGGCATCCTCACAATCGCTTAGCATGTAAAAAAACTATCACCAAGCCATGAACAGGAATGGCCGAAAAGAGTCGCCATGAACTTCCTCTCCAGGGAAAAAAAATCCAAAAGATTATCAAATTTATAAGTGAAAATGGAGATATTTTCTTACCCCCTTAGCTCGAAACCTCAAGTGTTATACTCCCAATCTGAGGGAAAAAAAGAAAAAAAGTACCACAGTTTCTTCACATTCGTTTGCATTATTAAATATCAATCACAGTTTTTCCTTGTTACCATTAATCAAATCATTTTCCATTTGTTTTTTATTATTGCATCCTCATGAAATATGAAATGATAACAAATGAACATAGAATTCATATGTTTCATCCTCTTATTATTATTCCAAATCATTTTTCTTTCATTTTTCGAAGTTGAAAATCTTTGTAAACGGTTTCATTTTACTATCATTTCTTTTATGCATGTAAATTCTGTACTTAATTATTTTTGTTTTAGCTATTGTAAATACTTTGGTATTTAATGAAATTCCCTTAACGTCCCCATCAAATCTTTAGCGATCAGAATGGTTACGGATTTGGGGGTATAAGTCAGCATTCTGCTCTGTCTGTGAACATGATGAATCAAAAATAAAAGCTTTAACTTATCGTTTTGTCAGAAGCAAGAAAGATGAAAACTTTTTGTTATATGAACTTTACACAAAATTTATAGATTTCTTTCAAATTCTTTTCATGAAGTCTGTTTAATACACAGACTTCATCAAATAAATGTCCACTTATTTGGGAACACAAAATTGCAAAATACTAAAAGCTAAATACACAAAGTTTTTATCCAGTTTTTTCATATAAAATGTATATCCTTATAAAATTTGTAACCAACTATCTCAAGGGATTGTCACTTTATTAGTTTGCCCTTTCACAGGCTTGCAAATGTAAAAAAAAAAAACAGCTCAAGGACTTAAGGGCTTAAATAGATGAATTTGGTATGTGTTCTTGCACCTAAAATTGCAGTTGTTTGACGTATTTTGATTTCTGTCGACTCCTTCCTTCCGGAACATTTGGTTTTCTGGTGCTTTTAATTTATCTGAATGCCGAGATTATTGGAAAAAGCCCATAAAAATAGATGATTCGTAGCTATTATTCACCAATCTCATGCAATTAGTATATAAATACTTACTTCTTTACAATACTACAAAGCGTACAACCTTTATATTCAAAAATAAACACTAGCACTCGTGGTATTTACGGCCTTTCCCAGGATTCACAATTTAAAGAAGAAGGTTAGGGAGATAGCACTTTTATTAGACATTGAAGCGCGTGGGAAGATTTTAAGTGGACCACTCCCACTTTAAAAATTATAATGTTATTTAATTTGAATTAGTATGGTAGTCGATTATGCTACGGTGGGAACACGATAACTGATTTACAAGGGATTATAATAAATAATAGTAGTTCAAAAATATGTCTAAAATGTATGAATTCCTTATTTCATCATTTCATATTTGTTGATAATGAAGTTCAAAATAAGTTTTTCTAATAAATAAAAAGTTCAATAACATTTCCTTCGGATGTGAAAAACATGACTATAAAGAATCATAGATAGAAGTTTTTTTCATCTGAACCAATTTTATAAACACCTATTAACAATAAAAATTTGAAAAATCGTTTCTTAATTCGTTTAAATTATGAAATAATTTTTATGGTTTAACCATTTTTGCAATTACTATAAAAAAATTAAAAATTTCGCACGGAAATACTTTTTGAAAGTTTCTTTTCCACAAAGAAAATTAAATGGGAAGGAATCATATAAATAGTGGGACATATTTTTTTAAAGAATGTTGCCGAATTAGGGTTAAATTTAGCTGAAAGAATATCAAACGTTGTTCTGAAGGTATACTTAGTTACTTTTGAAAACTATTAACTTAATTTCTACCCATTAAAAATTTTAATGCAATATCACTGGTTTTCCTTACTGAAATCATTAAATACATTTATTAGACTTGACTTACCTTGTTCCTAATGTGCTACAGGACCCAAATTTTACGTATATATTGAGTTATATACATTGAGCATTTTTATATCTATTGAGCATAAGGTATATAAACTGAGCGCTTAACACATTAAAGGCGGGAGTCGTAGTACTACGATTTGATCCGCGTTACCTAGCATACTTTCGTCAAGATCCCCCGCCTCGAATGTGTTAATATTCACGCAAGCTATATATTGTTTGCTATATTTGCAAGCTATTACAAGTTTGTATTGATAACAGTACAAAAATATATTCTCAACGATAATACGGTATTTTATTATTTTCAGAAAATTAGATTATGAATTAATTTTTAATTAATAATTCATATCCTAAATTTAGGAGTGGCCTGGTAGTGAAGATAAAAAAAAAAAGAAACAAATCTCAAAATTTAAAAAATAGGATATCAATACGATAAAAAAATCTTCAACATGAAGTATACCAATAAAATAAAGATTAAAAAACGTTTTTAATTCATATTATTTTTTAAAGCCATGAAAAGTAAAATGCTCCTCCCTATTTGCAACATTTTAAAAGATTTAATTTCACGTTGTTGTTGTTGTTTTAGTACATTTGTGTCATTTTTTGCAACAAAGGGTAATTGCAAAATATTTATTTATTCAAAAAAATTTTATACATTGGAGAAAAAAGCTCGCAACTTTTCAATATTACTTTTAACAGCTAAATAAATTGTTGTCAAGCTAATATAGAAATGCTTTTAATGGACACGGGGCTATAGTTATGACATAAATTATCGTTAATGAGTATTAGATGGATTACTGATACAACTTTT
>JAPMOQ010035930.1:671014-768087 GCA_026543055.1 Argiope trifasciata
ATTCCTCTTATTTTTTTCAAAAAATATATATATACTCAAAAAGAGGGAAATTAACCCAGAAAATTCTAGTGCCCTTTTCATAAGCCCGAACGACTCATAGTCAATTGGATTTTGAAATCCATTGTAAAAAAAACTGCGTTATGTAGTTTGCGTTTAGTAAACCCTGCGTTTTTCATTCGAATGTGGTAACAGGCATATTAAATCCTTTACCTTTTCCGATCGATACATTCAATACGTTTTAGCCGTTATCGCAAACAGTTCTGCGATTATCCATCAAAAGTTTTAAAGTACCACTCGCTTTTCTATAACTTTAATCTTCTGTGTTATCCTTCAAAATATTAAGGCAACAGTGGCTTGGTGGTAAGGTCTCAAGTTCGAGACTCGAAGATATGTCGTGTAAGAGAGTCCTTGCACTTTAAATCTGTCAGGTCAAACGTCCCCCCTCTGGTGTGGTGTGGAGAGGAAGGTGCCAGCTCAGGTATCGCCATTGTCATCTGACCGTGGTTTAAAATCACGAGGTCTGTCCCAAAATAGCACTAGTGTTGCTTACAACTTTTTTTAAACTAAACTAAACCTTCAACATATTGTTTGTAATATTTTCGGCTGTTTAGCGATAAGGCAATTTAACTTCCCATTAAAAATTCCAAACATTGCGAGTTCTTAGATTAATTCACAAAACAACTTCAGAAAATTTTCAAAGAAGAAAAGAGAGGGAGAGAACAAAAACCTAAATTAACAAAAAGGTAAAATATCTGGCATTTTATTTATAACTCCTTGAAATACATTTTCATATGATTTTAGTACGTTTGTAAGATCACATACGATTTAATACGTTCTTCATACCCTATTACGATGATGGAGTTCTATCCTTTATTATGTACTTCAACCAAACCTGACTTATTAGGTAAGCACGCAAAACAAACTTCCTCTTCTCGAAGATAAAAAAAAAAAAAAGAGTGAGAGAGAGAAAGAAAGGGGGAGTTGGGGAAGGACTTAACAAAAACACCAAGGAAACAAGGAGAGAGAAGCGAACGCTGTCATTTCTAATCGAAGGCGGGCGGGCGAGTGTGACTGTAGTGTTTTATAGTTCAATTTTGTACATGGGAGCATTTTTACGCGCTTCTACTATTGCTCGCCATATATTTTCTCTATCAATTGGCTCGCTTTTCTTATTGGAATTCTTCGTGTTTGAGGCCGTTAGTGAATGGATATCCTTAGAATAAAGTCGGGCACGAATTGAAGAGGGATGCTGATGAAACGGGAGATCCCCCCCCTCTCCTTAATTTCTCGATTTTTGTTTCCTGACCGCCCTGCAAGGGGGCATCAAGAAAATGAGATTTTTTTTGTTCTTCTCTCCGAGTCTTCAGGAAAAAAATAATATGGAATTGTGATATAAATCTGGCCTCATATTCAATATCTGCCCTCATGTCTAGATGTTTCACTAGTAAATAATCAAAATTTATTTGAATAAATATCAATTTGTTGATAATGATTTCAGGAAATATAAAAAATAGTCCATTATACATAAATTCACAGGATTTCAGAACTCCAGCGTAATAGGAAATGAATGAAAAAATAACTATAAAATTATCTTTGAGACGTTATTATGCGATACTTTATTTTGCAATAGTGGTTTGATTTTGTGCGTCAATCAGATGCATTTTTTTATTTGGAAAATGTTATACCTTTTCCCGAAAATATATCATTGGTCTTACGTAATTAAGGACAAAAAATATTTCTCATAATCATACAATGTTAATTTGATGGAATCAGATAGAATTGAAAGAATGTTTGTAACAATATTTAGCTATGTAGATGAGAGTTAACAAATCTGTGATCAAAAACGGCTGTAAGCAACATGATGCTTAAATAGAGAAAGATAGCAATTTTTTTAAATTTTTTTATCTTAAATTAGCCCAAGTTAATTTCATTGTAAAATATTCTCCGATTTACTGATCCAGTTTCCACTTTTTTACTTAATTAATTCTAAACGCGCTCTATAAAAATGGGGACCTCAACATTTTCACATCCTAGTGGGAAAATAAAGATTCTTAATTCTTATACCATTTTTTTAAAGAATACCTAAGGTTCCCTTTCCTAAATCGACACGTGGCAAAGAAATCCCTATTAAAATTTCATTTTAAAACCTTTAAAAGATTCTGTTCTGCTCTGGTCTGTCTACTTGTTCTGTTCCGTTCTTCCACTTGATCATACCAAGCCGAATGCGAAGTAGTTCTTTCGAATGCTCTTGAATGTCTTTCGAATGAAAAATGTCGTCCTCTTTTGCTCTTGTGTTGCGGTGTACACCAAAAATTGCATTGTAAAAATTATGCCGGCTGGGAAGAATTAATGCGAAATTAGAATTTCAAAAACAGCACGTTGCACTTAAAGGAACCTTATCAAATAGGAAAATTGCTATAAAAAATTCCAAGCGTAGAGAGTCAATTGAATTATTTCCTGTATGTAAGCGTGGTTACTTTGCAACATAATGGACATTAAGATTTAAATATATGTCACATCATTCTATCAGATTTGCCACCCCAATTTCAAAGAATGTTACCGCAATTAATAAGAGACAAATCTTAACGCATATCTGAAACGCCTTCATTGTCTGGAGGCTATTCGAATTTTCTTTTAAAAAATAATATGGAGCAAAACTATCTAAACATTTACCCTCTAAAATCACCCTTTTGATTCAATGGTCATCAACTCGTAGCCAGGGCTTCAACCTTTTCTTTCAAATGACTTAATAAGACCTTCAATAACGAGACATTGTCTCTCTTCACTGAGAAAGTAGCCTCGAGCCAAGTGATTTTCATCTCTTTTCTGAATAGAAGAATAATAGTTGGGCAATCATTTTAGGCTAATAAGGAACTACAAATGCTGACAACTATTTTCAAAGAAGGGATGGAAATATGTGCCGCGGAGAAGACAAAATCTTTGAAGCGAAACTTTCAACGAAACGAAATTCAGTTTGTGCTATACACACGGTTTTGAAAAGCTTCACTTCATATTGAAATAAAAATAACTTTTGTATTCCCTACTGCTCATAATAAAGTAACTTTTTCAACAATTTTATTTAAATTGATTTCTTCCATATTATCAAAGTTGGAATTTTAGAATTAGTTTTTGTTCATTTCCTACAATGCTGGAGTTCTGAAATCGAGTGAATTTATGTATTCATGATTATAAAGAGCTAATTTTATATTTTCTAAAATGATTATCAACAAATTGATATTTATTCAATTAAATTTAGATTACTTACAGTGACACATCTGAGGGTAAATATGAACATTCATATTTACCATATCAACTAATATAATCAAAACATTTCAGATTTTTTTTTGAAGAAATTTACTAGTAAATTCAAAATAATAAAGAAAGCAAAATTATCTACTGCTATCAGACCAAAAATAATAATAAATAAAGAAAGAGAGAAAAAATTCCTGAGATAAATGATTCTTAGCTCGAAATGTATTTAAAAGTACTAAATTGCTAAATACAAACGAGTGGCTCTTTATTATTTGGCAAACACAAATTCCATTATTGGGAAAATTTAGACAAGAAAATAATGTATAAAACCATTTTTTTTTCAATTCAGTTCTTACTTAGATCAACAAAGAAAATTTTTATTTTAGTTTCTCAATTTGAATTCTTGCAAAATTTTAATATAAATAACTTTTTTGAGTCAATAATCTCAGAGCTCGACGAACATTTGTTGACGAATTTGGTGGCCAAATAGAAATTACTGGAAAAGTTTGATTAATGAATTAATATTTAAAAGAAAAACTGTAAAGTTTTTGCATATTCGTGAGAATAATAACTCGAATTGAAAATATATATATATATATCTTGTATCTTGAACTAATTGATCTAAGATGTGTTATACGATGACATCAATGTAGAAGTATATATGAAATCGAAGAAAGTGAGTTACCAATTATTCTATACACCACCAAATGCCATTTTTAACCGCTATTTATCTACAAGAATTGTGAATCCATATTCATTTACAAAAAATAAAATAATGCTTTTTTATTTAAAATTATAACAGCATAAACTATCAACTTATATGAAATAACTGAGAAGCAATTTCTGCATTTGCCGAGAAAAATTAAGCACGAGTACAACTTAAAGGAAAGCCTATTTCAGCCTATTTCATCTACCTATTTCAGTCTTTTAAAATACACCAGAATACAATTTGCATCTATAAATAGCCCCTTTTCGTGCTGTAGAACGATCCCTCATGTTGCCAGGGTCCAGCTGTGCCTGAAGCATTTCCATAGATTCAGAAACTGTATGTATCTCTAAAACGCAGGGATTGGGGCGACCGAGGACAATAAAAACTAAATGCCCCCAGTGACCAGGTCCACATATTGAGGCCGAAAGGGGGGAGGGGAGTGTTGAAGTATGCACAAGAGTATGTTTGGAGGGGAGGTCGAAAGAAGGGAAGGAATATCCGAGGGAAAGCCAATTCAACATCAGCACGAAACAATCAGCGAGCGATCGAAAACGCTGAGACCCATCTGTAAAAGAATTTATAGGTCCACGTGTTCCACGAGTTTAATGTGAAATAAGAGTGCATACAGGATAGAAATGAAAAAAAAAGTGCTTCGTTAAAAGTAGACTGATTTTAAAAAATAACTATGTGTAGTGAATTCCAATTTTTTTCTCTGTCGAAATATGTATACGTGATTATTTTTAATAAGCTTTATTAACATTCTGTAAGCAAATAATTATTAATACATAATGAATTCTATAAATGAAAAAAAAGTCAGGAAAGGATTCGCAATATTTTTTGTTGCATAATCTATGCTTTATTGTTAGATTTTGAGAAAATTCTTGTTTGAAATAAATATTTGTAAATAAATTAATTTATAAGCAAATATTTGTTTTAATACCTATGATCTAGACTGTATTGTTTATTTTTAAGAAAATTCATTTTTTTGGAAATAAATAAGCAAATATTTGTGTGTGTTTTCATGATTTACTCGGGGGAAAAAACAATATTTTAATACACAGCTTTGTACTTTCATTTCTATAAGGAGACTTACTACTGAATATTGATTGTATAATTTTTGAACTATTATCTTGTATATACTCTATAGTGCTTTTAAAAATGTAAAAGTAAGAGGAACATAAAACATATTCATGAACTTCTAATCTGTATATAAATTATTTTTGAAGTTTCACTATATTTAAACACTTAACTAATTTGACAAATTCAGCATAAGACATTCAGCACATTGAACACTCGCGCACTCTTTATTATTATTGATAAATGTAGTAACACACAGTTATTACATTTATCAATAATAATAAAGATATTAATAATAAAAGATTATGACTGTCTATTTTAAGTCATAATATATATAATATATTTTTATTCAAGACATAATATATTCATATTATTTTATTAAATGCTCTAAGCAATAAATTTAATTGGAATTATGGTTCAATTATTGAGATTATTTATATCTTCATTTTACGTTTGTACAAAATAATAAGAATTGTAACTGAGATGACGATATCAAAATGAGTGCCCTTGAAATTTAATGTTATTAATTGACTATGATTCAAGCCTATTCAAACCCTAATTCCTTCCAATCTAATTTAATGTCGGAAATGCTAGCTTCTATTTCAATATACAACTTTAAAATAAAATATATTGAAATTTATTAAATGAATACAATTCTTCTCAGTTGAATAATAAGTAATAATTAGATGCAGTTCATTTAATAATTTCGACTACCTCCAAATTCTTTTTAATCTTCCTATTCCTGCATAAGATTGTTCATTCAAGAATGGCTTAGCAAAGAAATTGTTACTTTTTCTAATTATAGAAATGCTTCCTAATATCTTTTCTTTCATTTGAATTAGTTCATTCCCATTACCTAAAACAAATGAGTATTCGCTCATCTTTTTTCTTTCCTTATCAGTTCCCAGACTACGATTTCGTTAAAATTTAACTACATTTGAATCAGATGATAAGTTATTTTTAATTAATTGTGTAAAACATTTCATATCTTTAATGTTTTAAACAATTCTAATCGTTAATATTAATAATTGACTCGCAGTTTTTTTTCGAAAAAGAATTTGTGTCGAAATGTAATTTCCAAACACGATTGCAGTGCAGACCCGCATTCATGTGTATCTGCAGTGATTGATTCCGAAATTGTCAGCATGAATCACACATCGTAAGCTTGTAAAATTTGAAAATTTTGCTTGTAAAATTTAAAAATCAGAAAATCAAGTCCTTTTTCCCAAAACAATGGCGAATTGCTAATACGGACAAAAACAAAAAAAGCAAATCTTCAAATCTTTATTTTTATGGTGCTTCTATAAAAATCGATCATTTACTCAACAGTTACAATTTCATTTTTTTTTTTTTTTTCGTTCACCATCTTTTTTAAAGTTTGATAAAACTGAATGCGTCAAAGTTGAGATTGCTTCAATATACATAGTAAAAGATGGTACATTTTCGTAATAGGAAATACATCAAATTCAAACTGTTGATCATCAATACCTAGTTTCTATTAAATCTGTTTTAAGTAAATTTTTAAGCAATTAATATTTTATTTTTCATTTTATTCCATCTTGCATTTAAATGTTTTTCAGATCTGTTGCATCAAAGTCCAAAGAACTTTAATATTTCGAATATGTTTCAAGTGTTTGGCAACTTTTTAATAAAATTTCTAATACTTATCAAAATGATACGTCAAGCGTTCCAAACAAAACATCAACAATCGCTTTTATCAAGTGTCAGAATCTGATGCCTGTTCTGTTTTCTTTGTCATTTTGTTCTATGACAATGTCATATTAAACTGCATTCAAGCTTTTTTTGGCCTCTTTCACACGGCATTTACCCCAAATATTTCCCTACGCATCGGAAACAGGGATCACAGCCAAATATAAATACGTTTTTGAATGGACGATAGCGAAGTCAATGTATCGGAATTTATTTCCGCATTCAGTCACAGTTAAACGCGCCTAAAATGCCGATAAACTTTCGCCATTTTAAACCACTTCACTTCACTTTTATCGAGCTCTCCTGTCGTCGGAATAAAATTGATATCGCATGAAGGGGAAAAAATATAAAAAAAAGTTTGAGAAAAATAAACTAAATAAAAAACGCGACACACTGTTTGAAAAAAAAACTTCTACTACTACTACTCCTATTTCGGCATAAAGAACGGAACAAGCAGGCAGTACAATGGCGGACCAGCAATAAAAAAGTCTTCTATCTCCGTAAAGCTTTTGAAAGTCAGGTTAAACAAGATGTTCTGTCAGTGCACGTTTCAGTTTGATAGAGCACCAGCCAACGCTGATTTGCATGTGGTTGAGCATATGCAAGCCGGGTCTCGGAACCTGCAATGATTGATGGGATTTTTCCTTAACCCTAGACGTCTCAAGCAGAAAAGACCGCCATTGTAACATTCGCGGTTTGGCCGATAGGAGGCGCTGGTGGGAGATAAGGCGGGAAAAGGCCACTTCTTCCAAAAAGGAATGCTTTTATGAGCCATGGAAATGGAAAAGCCACATACTTTACTTTTAAGTCAACCAAAATATTCTACATTCGAAGAAAAGAAACATTTGCGGGGAATGCAAAAAAGGAATTCCCAAATACCTCCCTTTTAAACAAAGGACTATAAAATGCCTTATGTAGCAAAAAGGTAGTGTATTTCGAAAGTTTCGTTATACTAGATATATTCTTCATACAGTACTCAGTGGTATGGTAAAGACAAGGATACTCTAAAATGGAATTATTTTTGGCTACCTTTTGAATTTGGGTTCATAAATTTATTTCGTGCTCACAATGATCACATATTGTTTTAATCATCTGTAGCCTTTTCCCGCCATTTGCTGCTGCTGCACTGTTGACAAAAATCTCTATATCTGAATGCCATACATAAAAACATTGATAAATCCATACATAAAAACACTGATAAATCGGCAAACCATTGCCACAATAAGAACTTCCCTATGTACAAAAGCACTTTTTCTGAGTTTTCTTTTAATGCAATACAATTTTTAACTACAGCAGAATTAGAAAATTTTGCATGATTGTTGACATTTTTATTGGTTTTCTTCTAAATATTATTGCTGGGCTGAGAATCCAGCAAGGGAGTTATCTTAATGTATACTTCCTTAACTTGAATAAAGTCATTCCAAGATAAGGATAATTTTATTATCAGTGCTCTAATGCGAAATCAACCTTCTCTCTGTTTTATGTTAAAGAGTGGCAGTTTGAAAGCAATTCATATTTCCTAATTAAATATGAGTTTATGTTGACAAATCAAGAACTACAGAGAATTTAAATCTTTCAGAAAATAAAACATTCATTTAAAAAGACTATGCTTATAAGTCTTTTATTTAGGCTATTTAGTATCCATACGATAAGAAAATCATTATTTCCATAAAATGAAACTGTCTGTGGCAACCCCTACAGTTAAAGTCTTAGATTTTAGGAAAGTCTAAAAAGCATTGTGATAATTAACTGTTATTCGTGAAAGTATTTCATCTAAAATAAAGATTCCTGAAATACGTAACGTCGCAAAAAGAAATCAGATTTCAGAATTTATGGTAATATTTGTATACACATACAATGTGATCAATAATATAGCATGTAACAACTTTTTTCGCAATTAGAATTTCTAAAACTTATGTCAGCAAATAAGACAAATGATATTTTCTTCTCAAAATTTAAGAATTTATTGGATCTTATTTCTATGCAGTTCTTTAGAATTGAAAATTGATGAAAATTAATAAACCTGGGCCAGCTATGTTCTTTTTAAATTTTGTTATATGAATGTATGTTTTCTCGCAAAAATTAGTAATTTATTAATTCTGTAAATCTCTCTCAAAACAATCATACGAAATAATCTTTATTGGTTTCATTAAAAAAATCGCATCAGTGACTGAGCAATGATTCAAAACGTCCGTTTTGTAGGTCATATAAAATATAAATAAATAAAATAATTTATACAAAATCTTTTTAAAAAAATTATAACAGTATTTTTGAAATATATTCAATAAGCGTAATGTCTTTTGCATTTTCCCTCAATAAACTTATTATAAATATGTTTTTAAAATTTTCTTTTCTAAATCTGTTTTTAATAATGTTTTGATAATTTAGCAAATTTTTAATAGCACACACGTGCATATGAAATTAAAAATTATGATATTTACACTTAATTCCCAAATTTAAAATTATTTTTAGATATCTAAAAAAAATTCTTATAATGTATTAATTCTCAAAGGTAAAAATAGGTTCAATGGAGAAATTCCGAAATTGAAAATATCCTAAGCATTTTAAATGAGCTTTCACACACACCCACACCCACACATACACACACACACACACACACACACATATATATATATATATATAGAGAGAGAGAGAGAGAGAGTTATATTGTTCAAATTTTCAATCGTTAATAAAATACTTTTTATTCATCGACTGAAGTTCAGATACATTTTTTAAAACTTGTATTGGAGCACACTCGATGTTAATACAGTTTTTTCAAACATTAATTAATTCATCAAATTTTATAGATTTTTAATACTTTAAATAGAATTTTAGCAGTTTGTAATGAAGATGGAAATCAGCTGGCAATAGCTCAATCGGCCTCTTTCACGAGTTTCACTTCTTGCGAAAATCAATAACTTTTTTATACTTATTTCCTATACTTAATAATTTCTTTAACTATTCAATAAAGCAATTAAATATTTAAATTTAATAAGAAACTAACTAAAATAAAAAATTTCTTGGTTGACCTTGGTAGGAGTTGAATTAAATTTTTTTATATTACTTATTAATAATATTTTTACTATCAACTTGACGCTTTAGGATTTATGAAGCATTTAACAAGAGCCGCTTTGCAGTTCTAACATTGTGAAGACTTATTCGAGGTAAGAGTGACAACTCATTTAAGAAAGCAAGCGTTAAGTCTCTTTTATAAACATAATTCAGTTATTTTCATATGGTAACTCTATCAAAGCTATGATAATATTAATAATAAATTTTAAGTTATGTAATTACATATACACCGAATGCCACTGTAATGTATTATATATACAAAAAAAACCTATGCTTCCAAAAGTTAAAAATAATCTTTTTGAATATTCCTTTCTCCTTTCATTTTTTAAAATTCTGAAGAGCAGAACAAGAACTGTAAATTTTAGGAACTGGATCTTTCTTTAAAATTGACACGGGAATAGCTTAATACCAAATTTGTACTTTTATCCACTATTAATACTCACATTGCCAATAGTTTTTTCAATGAATTCTTTTAATGAATTTTTTTAAATGAAATTCTAATAAAAATGCACAGATATGATAATTATTAATTAAAACCACTTGATGGAATGATTAATTTATTTTTGCTCAGTTTTTTACTTTTGAATTCCATTAAAAGCATACGTATTTCAAATTGCATTTATATTTCACTTCATATTACGAAACATGACAAGCAAGGAATATTAATTAATACCTAGTGCACTACATCCCTAGATGGCGCCATCGGTATTATTTGAACCAGTATAACCAAAAAATATATAAAATTTTATTCCATCAATCCTCGTGGTTTGCAAACATGATTCTATCTTTTGGTTATGTTCTGACATTTTATGCCATATCTATCATCGAAATTCTATCTACATCAAATTTCAATTACCTCAAAATAATTAATTATTCTGAATCAAATGTTCTGTATTTATTTCTATTTATTAAAATGATATCAGTTATGACAGATATATATTGCTTTAAATATTTAAAATTGTCATTTTTTCCTTTACCTATGGAATTCAAGTGTGAAAACTGCATACTTTATTCATAATAATAATGTTTAATAACAAAGTCTTGGTTGTGAAAGAATTTCCCCTTCGACATTGTATCTTAAATCTAAAATCAAATTCAGAATTTTACGGACATTTCAAAAAACAACTCACAAATATCATGAATTCCATCTTGAATTCTAACATTATTTAAAAATTCATATTTAGATAGATAGGCTCCAACCAAGATGAATTAGAATTTTTCTTATCTAATATAAAAAAGCAATGAAAGATTTTTTTTTTAAACTATTTTTCCCTAAAAGCAAATACATCAATTCGACAAAACAGTAAAAACTTTTGAAAAATAAAAAAAGAAATTTTGTAATTTTAGATAGATTTTTGGTAATTTTATTCTTTAAATATATAGTTCAGTTAATCAATTAGACAATGACAACATGAGCAAAGCATATAATAAATCCAGCTTAAATAACATCAATAATTTACATAATTACATACATAAATTGACATGAATGATTTCCTAAATGATATGCATAAACGTAAAAATCCAAATTTCAAAAAGTTTTATTATTTCTAATCTGCATCTTCTTAAAATTAGGTTTTTATATACAGTAAAAAACGATCGAATAATTTCCCCCAAGAATAATTTCAAAAAAATAATACAAACTGAAAAAGAAATTTAGAATTTATTTATAGCAGATACCATAAGTAAAATGCTTAATTTTTAAAACATCTAAAAAATTATAGATTAAAGTAGATTGCTCTACGGGGAATAAAGCGGAATTTCTAAATTAATTAAATTAATTGACTGGGAAAAAGTACGTTGCGTAAATCTTAATTTTTGACATTAGACATTCTACATTTTTGCAAAACACAATTTCAGAAGCATCAAGTTGAGGTTATTATTATATAACATTTGTCATTATGTTCTGGTTTAAGCAATCGAATATTTTGCATTATTTTAGGCTCTTGTATGGAAGTAAGCGTAATTCTAAATAACATTTCCTCCCGAAAGGTGTGATATAGCTTCAGTAGTTGCTCCGTTTTCAAAATCGCCTCCTTTAAACGAAAAAATAAACTACAGTGCCATCTTTTGATAGAAATTGAAACTACGGCAGTTACATTTGTCATATACGAGTTTCTCTTAACATATGATATTTTACACGATTTATACAATAAATAAAATAATCATTCGTTGATAACAAAAATTTAACATCCCAAAGAGTATTTTCATTTAACAATTTTCTCCCCAAAAATATGGACTTTAATGTGGATAAAGATGGAATTTTTGGAGTGTTATATTCTGTTTACGGGGCAAACATGGAAATAAGTTGTTTAAATAACCTAAACTTCTATTAAACAGTACATTGCTTGTTTTAATTATTCGTTGAAAAATGAACTTCAATTTCAAAACAAACTGTCGATTGATTGGGAGTAGAGAGCGGATTTAAAAAAAAAAAATGTTATTGATTAGAAAAAAATGGATTGAAGCTTTTTTATTTTGGTTGTTTAATTTAATTTTCTATCTGACTAATTTTATTATTCAGTAGCAAAAAATACCATATTTCTTTAATATAAAACGTAGTATTTTGTCATAGCATAGAAAAAATGTACTTACTAGTACGCAGATTTCTATCTTTTAACAATAGCCATATTCCATATCTTGTTGATTTCATTCTGATATTATCAGATTTATTAAATTAATTAATTAAAATGGATTAATCTTAAAAACTATTTTGTTTAATTTCGCTAATCATGTTTGATGAACTTATTTCAATAAAATATATTTGGAAAAATAATCCGAAATATACAAATATGATTCGAAAGATTTGCAAATAAATTTTTCTTGTCTGAATAATCATTAAGGTTTATATTGCTGTGAATACTGAATCTTCTGTAGTTACAAATAAATATTAAATTTGACATCCCACTCAAATATACTAATTTGTTTCAAAGCCAGTTCGGCAAAAAAAAAAAATGAGTTGGTAATGATAAAAAAACAATTAAATTTCTCTATTAAATAATTTTTATTAAATTTTACGGCTCAACAAAATTTTTTGAATTATGGTTCAACACAAATAATATCAGCTTTAAATAATGGCTGAAATTGCGAAATATTGTATAAATTCCTCATTTGAAATTTTTGTTGCTTCTCACGTGATCAGAATTGTCATTTTAGTAAAACTTGAAGTTAAACATACCCAGGTAGAAGCGTAATGCATACTTGGAATCACTTTTAGATTCACAATTCGGATTTATGAAAGGACATATTAAAAAAGGGTATTGAAAGTCATTTACTGTGCCTGAAGTTTTATGAATTTTAATCATTAAAATGCAAAACTAAGTTTAAAATAGCAGTTAAAAGGTTACATAATTTAAATAAATCCAAATAAATCTTTAAAAAAGGAATCTCTTTTTGTTGAGTTTCATCAAAAATTATACTAACTGAAGGAATTCGAAAAATCAATTCTTGTTGCTTGAGCTCAAAGATAAACAGATCGATGTATATTTTAAAAATTTCCAAACCAAAATTTTTCTTTAGTAGTAATAGATATGACATAGTCTAGCTTTGAAAATAGTCTAGCTTTTTTCAGACGAATAATATGAATTCAAAGATAGAATTCAAATATGAGCAAATGATGCGATGTTCCTGCCATCTGTTGAATGGAAATCAATTTACATATTGTCTTCTCTTGCACAGCAAATCTGCAAAATTTTTACATCCATGAGAATAGGAATTATTTTTTGAAGAATAGTAGAAATAAATCAAAGATTCTGTTTAAAAGAAGAAGCAAGCTCGAAAAAATATAATAATGATTATTTCACACAAAATTAAAAATTATTCGATATATATTAGCCGAAAACAAGATATCTACATTTTGCTATACATTTTTACAACCTTTTTTTTCTAATACAATGTGTAAAAGTGGATAGATATGCAAATACAATTTCTAAAATGCCCTGCAATTTGCTTCTATTGCGATTTCACTAAATTTCTTTTCGAAATAATTTATAGTTCTAGATCTAAACAAATAGATGGCGCCACGTATTGAGGCTAACTTTTACTTTTGAAGAAATTCTCATTTCATATTTTGAAGCACAAAAATTTCATAGCTTCTTTTTTACTCCCCTGAATACAGAATAATGGCAAAGAATTTAATTAAAATAATGTAATATTTTTTTATTAATTTTAAGACAAATCTAATTTTTAATAATCTAAAATCTTGGCCATTACTTTCTCTCCTCTCAGTGCAATAAACACGACGATTTCTTATAATGTTTTCACTGAAATCATAAACAGATAATTTGTTCTATTTGAAAGCAGCTTGCCTTCCCAATTAAAAGCATTAAAAAAATAATTTAAACATGCATTATTTTTCGAATAATATGCATTTTTTTTAATGTGTACATTTTTTTCAGCATTTCATTATTTGATAGCCATTGGTCTTTAAATACTTTTTTACACCGAATTTTAATGATTTATTTCAAATGAATGCCTTTTTTTTCTTGTCATTGCACTAACCTTAATTTTAATAGTATTCTCCCACATTTACACAATCTTATATCGTTCTCAAGAGTGATCTCGAAATATCCTGGTTAAAAAAAAATACTTAAATATTGCTCCTAAATTTTTCTCAGCGTTTTTAAATTTTCATTTGTATTTGTTAGCTATTTGAACTTCAGATTCGTATATTACTCTAGCATATATTATAGATAATTTAAAACTTTATTTTATATTGTTACACCAGCTATTAGATTTCTGTTGAAATTCGTAACATCTCCTTGTTAAATCTCCTTTTTTAAATCTCCTCCATCTCCTTTTTCTCTTTCATAATAATATAAAATGTGTTATTTCTAATGAACACTCTTTCTCTTTCGCATTTAATCAATAATAGTGATAAAATTCAGATGATCGTATAATAAGATAATGCGGTGATGGATTAATAGAATTAAATTACCTCCTACATTATTTTCATATAATTCCACTTTTTTACAAATTGTCCTTATAACAATCGTATCTCTTCGTGATCTAAGAATGAAATCCCAAAAGCAGTAGGAACCACGGCTGCTCATTATCAAGTTTCTATTTAGTTTTTCCCAACTGTGCTTCCTCTGTAAAACAGGTTTTTTTGCAACTTTACAATTTCCGTAGTGAAACAAACATTCATATTAAGCATTAAACAGTACTGAAACATCACATTTATGTTTTTTTTTAAAGAATTGTTTATTATTTAAATTTGATTTTTGAAAAGAATTGCTTTAAAGAAAAAGAAAATATTTTTTATCAAAATGTTGTATTCTACTTTTGATTAATAATCTTATTCTGATATTTGATAATATTATTTATTTTGAGACATTAAAGATGTGTAACATTAGCATAATTCTAAGAATTTTTCTTCTAGAAAATAGAATTAATTCTAAACTGGAGAGTTATTTTCGCAAAATATTTAATTTTAATTCGAAAAATAGGATTAATACGACCTTTTTGATTTTTATATAATTATAACCCTCATTCATTTCTGATCTTTTTAGTACTTTTAAAAGGAAATTCTTTTTAAAAACCAATATTATGATTCCTTTCTATCATGATAAATATATGATAATTCAAATATCTTTTAAGATTATGAGAAGTTTTTTTATGAGATTAAGGGACAATATAGATTGGATCTTGTTGAATCAAAATTCTAATTGATATCTCTCTTTAGAAGGCAACATTTATTTAATCTCCTATTAAATATCACATTTCATATAAGGCTTCTGTTGAATACAATAATTTTAAAAATAATTATGTTTTACATTACTATCACAATTCTAATTCAAATTCAAATTTATTAAATACTATGCTTCTGTTTTATTCTGATTTAGTACATGTTAATCCAAATATCTTTTAAGATCATATAAGGATATTCTACTGATTAAATTAATGAAAAATTTAAAGATCTCGTTGTATTGACACTTCAGTCTGAACTAAATCCATAGAAGCAAGAACTCTCTTATTTAGCTATCACATCTTAGACGCAGTCTCTGTTATTCCATCAATCTGTATAAAGAACAAGTGCAATTTTTAATTGTTTTTTAAAATATATAGTTTTCATCATTGATTTAAGTATAAAAATATTCTGTAATGAGATTCACAAGTCCTGATACATTATACCAGAAGAAGGAGTTAACGTACTTATGAATCTGAAACTGTGTCTATTTGAAGAAAACAAAGTGATCAGTAGCAGTTAATTTCTTAATACTAAATAAATTTGGGGTACACTTTTCGTAATTAGATTTTTACCCATAAGATATGATAGATATTTAAGTTCTAGAACATGTTACACTCTGGAAATCTCAAATAAAGCTTCTTTTGATGAATATGACAGCAGCAAATTACGGTTTAACGAGTGCTAGTATTCTCCACTAGCTTTTTTCATAAAATCCATAATATGGATGATTTTTGCTCCTCTTAAGTTGTAGGATAATACATTTTTGACAATGATAATACATTTTGCACCTCTTTATGTATATCTAATGCTGGAAAATTTAATATGGATCTACAACATTTGAGAAGAGGTAACATACCAAATTCTAATTTCCGTAAATTCTTTCCTTTATTAGTTGTTGTTTTCAACGAAGCATAAATGATGGGCCGACAGACAACCATCCGATGAAGATTTGCATCAAAATTCTACTCTATTATACAATTTCAGTGCATTCACACAAATCATTTCATTTGGAAGCTATTGTGCTCATATTTACAACAACAGATTTCATCCAAAATTTATCACAGATTTGAAATTAAATTCCACTTAAATATATTTTTTCAATTCCTACTAATGCTTCCCACTCTCCCTATATATACAGTAAAAGCTCCTTATTCGCGCTTCCTTCATTCGCGGTTTCACTATTCGAGGATGAAAAAAATGCGACCCAATTCCTATATTCGCGGCTAAAAATTTCTTTATTCGCGGTTTCTTTATTCAACCTGCAAGTGTTTTGGCGTGCTAATAAGAAAACGTGGGTCACAAGTGCTATTTTTTGTGACTGGTTCCGGAATTGTTTTGTTTCTGAAGTTGAAATTTGTTTTAAAAAAACAGAATTTAGACTTTAAAGCACTTCTAGTTTTGGACAATGCACCAGGTCATCCTCGCGAAGTTGAAACTATGCATCCAAATATAAAAAAGACATTTTTACCTCCCACCACGACGGCTTTGCTTCAACCTATGGACCAAGAAATAATCCAAGCCATTAAACTCTATTACTTTAGACGAACCTTCAAAATCATATTGGATAATATGGAATGTAATCCTGATATGAATGTTATACTGGAGAATACTGGAAGAAATTTGACTTAGCAAAATGCATCGTAAACATAAAAGAATCATTAGAAGAACTGAAGCCACACACATTGAAGTCATGCTGGAAAAAACTGGCTTGTTCTGACTGCGTAAAATGACGAAGAATCTGTGGAAATTCAAACTTTGACAGCAAACATACCGAAATCGCGAATGGAATAGGACGAGATAGGTTCGAATAGATAGAATCAAGTGACATTCAGGAATTGTTTGAATCGCAAGATGAAGATCTGACTGAAACCGACTTGGAGGAAATGTTAAATTCACAGCCTATTTAAGAAAAGGCTTCAACAAGCACTGGAAAAGTGACATTAATTTGAAAAATCTGAGTGTGGGTTTAAGAATGGCAAGTGAGCTTTGCGATTTCTTTATGAACGTCTATGGAACGAAGTCTTATTTTTAAGAGGCAAATTGCTAATGCGACTGCTGCGTATCAGTCTGAATTGAAGGAGATTTTAAAAACTGCCAAGCAAGAGAAAATTACAAAATTCTTCAAACCATTGCCTAAGCCTTAAGATAATCAACCAAAATGTCCAAACACTTCAATTAAATTTATTTTTTATATATGTTTTTTTTTTTATTTTGCCACCTGGGAACGTATTCCCTATAATACCATATAAGTTATCATTCCGTATTCACGGTTTCTGTATTCGCGGCATATTTATGTAACATACATCCTGCGAATAAAGAGCTTTTACTGTATTTATAAATATATCTTGTTCAAATTTTCAATCGTTAATAAAACACTTTTTATTCCTTCATTCGAGTTCAAATTCTTTTAAAATTTGTAGTGGATGACACTTGATGTTAATGCAGTGTTTCTTTCAAGTATGAATTCATTATTAATTTAATTTAATTAATTTTTAATACTTTAAATAGAGTTTTAGCAGTTTGTCAGGAAAAGTGAAATCAGCAGGCAGTAGCTTAGTTGGTAAAATGCAAAATTTTCTGTATTTTTCAAGTGAATGTGAAGAATGCGAGGTCAATTCGTGCGAAAATCAATAATTTTTTTAATATTTAATAATTTCTTTGATTATTATTGAATAAAAAGTAACTAAATTTTTTTTCTTTGTTGTCCTAAGTACTAACTGAATTTTTTTTTTACATTATTTTTTTAAATTATCACATACATAAGCAGAAAGAGATAGAAAAACAAAGGCACACATAAACCCAAAAAGGTTTTTTCAAAAATAAATAACTTCTAAGTAATTACTAACATAAGAGTATAGATTTAATAATTGTAGTGAACTTATTTATTACTATGCTAATAATAAAAATTCAACTAGTAATGAAAAAAATTTACGTTAATTCCTGCTTAAATCAACAAAGAATTATTTTCATTACTTTTTATTAAATAATTACAATTAATATAAATATGTACATATGACAAAATCGCAATATTAAGTGGAAAAAAAGACTTTTTTAGCGATCTATACACTTCGTGATTGACAGTATTTATTCCTAAATTTTTCTCGCTAAATATCTTGTATAAAAGAAATTTTTTCTTCCATATAAAACTAAAATTAATTTATCAAACAATTATTGATTACCGCGAGATTTGAACTCGCATTCTTCACCTTCAGGTAAGAAATAATGAATTCCTCAAATTTTACCGATTGAGCAACTGCCTGCTGATTTCAATTTTCATTATAAGCTGCTAAAACTATATTTAAGGTATTCAAAAGAATTAATATTTGGAATAACTCTTTTAGCAGCAAGTGCCATCCCCTACAAGTTTAAAAAATGTATTTGAACTCTAGTGGATAAATAAAAAGTATTTTATTAACGATTGAAAATTTGAATAAGATATATAAATATATATAAAGAGAATTTGAACTAATTATAGGAATAGAAAAACATAAATGTTTTATAACTTGAAAATCTGAAAATCTAAATCTATATGGTATTTTGCATGATAAATAGCCACTAAATATTGATTCTATTGCGTAGAAAAAATTTAATATGCTTATCAGATGTATACTACATATAATTACTGTTGTTTAAAATTTCATAGAATTGTAAAGAATAGAATGCATTCTATGCGTACTAGAGTTTTAAGAATATGCCCTTCAAGAAAAGGTATTAAAAAAAACTTATCTTTTTATCATAGGAGTTTCCATAAATTCATTTCAAGAATTCATTCATCAAGGTAACTTTTTAAATTTCAAATTTTCAAGCCCATACAAATTGTGCGTTTCTGTAATCAGTGAAATATCCCACATTTTATTACTCTAAAATTGAAAAACAATTTTTTAAAAGTTTTAATGTTCCTAGTTTCCTTAAAATCTAGGGTTCAATTTTAACGATACATACTTTTGCTCTCTATATATCAAGTAGTAGAAAATAAAAACACAACATTCATACAATAATCTAAATGAAGCTCTTGCTATTTAGCATGGTAAGTCATCCATTACAAAATTCTCCGCAAATCTTTCCCACACAAGCTTTCTTTAACCTAAATCAGCATCACCTTTCTTTTTTTCCCCCACATCTCTTTGAGAGTCATCATCGATCCATAGAAGGCACCTCTCCGTGCGATATAAAATATACCCTTCTTGTAACAGATGTGGAAAATGGTAGTGCTAATCGCATAACTTGAACTGTCAGCAGTTATGGCCCCTACTTGTTTGGGCTATGGACCAGAAACTGGTCTTGGAATTAGCGCCCGCTGCTCATTGGTCCGTTCGTGTGGCTTCTGTACTATTCACACCCCATTGGTCAATGAAGTGGTCCGGAGGGGGGGATGGCAATGAAATTTAGGAGGACGGTGGGCGACTCGCAAATCTAGCAATCCTCAACATCAAAAGCACCCAGTTACATTATGACCTTCGGCCAGATTTCAGGGGCGACTCGCAAACCTCAGGGGATGCATATGGAATAACAAGGGACGGATTTGATAATGCAACGGATGGATTTATCGAATTTTTGCCTTTTTCAAAAAATTTTAATTCTTGTTCCGAATATCGATAAAGGATCCAGCAATTTATGATTAGAAATTTCATTTTTTTTTTTTGGAGGAGGGTTCGTAACATTATGCACCGTACATACAAAAAAATGTTGGACTGGAAAATTATTCATGTTTCCTTTCTTTGATAATTTGATATTTTACCTGAAAACATAAAATTATCAATGTCAAATTATTTTAAAATTTTCATATTCCTATTTTTAAAATAATCCTATTAATTATTTTTAAAAGGAAGTACATTTTAATTTACGTATAAGAAAATTCAGTGCTTTCTTTTATATATTAAACTATTCCTAATTCCTTAGAGTATTAGAAAAAAATATTCCATGCATTTTTTTTTAATAAAAAAAGGCTAACATTTAAATTTTGGATTTTTTCAAAAAACTTTGGTTTTGATTTTTAAAAATTAGCCTAATATAAAAAAATGGAATAAAATCAGGTGACAAGACTTTGGGAATAAGTCTATAATCGCTAGTAGGCTTATCAGAAACTCGAAACCAAATTTTTAGATATTACTATAATTTTAGTCACAAGAATATATACGAAACTTCATTTAAATAATTGCAGTTTTGACTTGTCGCATTTATGTGTTTCTGAACGTACAGATCAACAGACGGTCAATTTTTTTATGGATTTCATTCAAAATTTGATAAGAATCTACTGTTTAGATGCTCAAATCGTGAATTAAATTTTTACTTGGTCAATAAGGTAGAATAACTATAAATATGGGTTGAAGTCTAAACACCAAATTTCGTCTATTTAGCTCAAACCTTTTTTGAGTTAACGTATTTATAGATAGATTCCGGAAGTATAAGTTTTCATAAGTTATCACGTCTGCAATGAAGACAGTAATCAAGATGCATTAATTTTTCTTCGAACATTTCTTGCAAGTAAAAAAAAAATGGCATAGAGCAGAATAGGCATTTAACTCTTTGAATATTGATTTATTTGAAAAGATGTCTTGCATTTGAAACGAACTTTAAATGTTCAGTACATTGCTCCTTATCTGTAAAGCTGTCTTTCTAACAATAGCATTTAAGTAGAAAAAAAAGCAATATTGCAGAATCTGTAAGTACGAAACAAGAAACATCAAAAACGCATGCTTCTTCTTAAAAAAAGATGAGCATCCGGTACTGTTTGAATTTAAAATCCATTTAGACATTGTAATAGTTAAGAAAAAGATTTATCCATAATATTCGGTGTTTATTATAGGAAAGTAAACAAAATTATAAAAGTAAATAATTATTTTCCGTTGGAATAGAATGCCCTCTGTAACCGAAAGCGATAGAATTAAAAGAAAATTTGAACGTATTTGAAATACGTATATCGGTCCAAACTTCTCATCATTCGAACTATGATTGTAGCTCACAAAACAAGATACTTCAGAGAAGGAATCAGCATTTACGATGCTAAATTTCGAAACTGTTTCATAATATCTAAATGTTTTGACCTGGTGGGATACATAGCGTACAGTTTCATTAAAATTCAACCCATTTGAATGTGATTAAATCAAATAAGAAATTACCATTCTATTGAATTTACAGTTACTATTAATTACTTACATGTTAGTCAATAACTTCTTTTCGGCGTATCGCAAGTAAGTTTTATGTTTCTCATTTTGAATTATCCGGAAATGCACGTCTCTTTTCCTGCATTTAAATTAATCTCTTCGGAATTCCAATAATTCTTACGGTCTGCAATATCCCTCATGTGCAAGTAAACAGTATCACAGATTCGTAATAATATAAAAATAATACATTTTGCAATTTTGAATGATGAATTAAACTCTTTATCAAAAATTTGAGGAAAAAAAAAATCATGGCGAATCTTAGTCATAAAATGCATGCGATGTATTAAATTAATATGAATGAGATGGATTAGATAAGAAAGAATTTTGAAGTAATAATAACATGCAGTTATTATTGATTATTCAAGAATAATGAATCCTGTATTTTGGATGTATCAGAATTAGTGTACTCTAAATGAATGTGTCTTCCACATAAATTTCGTTTTTTCTCAAAAAACTGTAATTCAGTTTTTTAAAAAGGATTTTTAACTTTAAATAATATTTATGATTGATGTTGCAATTGCATTGCTCGTCTCTTTTCTTTTGAATACTAGATGGCAATTTTTGCTTTGTTACGGATTCCGTCAAGTAAATAAGGTGATGATGTGCTGCTCTGTTAAGTTGCGCATGTGAATGTCTTTGTGTTTGTTAGAGTGAAATATGATCATTATAAAGATGTTCCCCAAAACATATGTTTTCTTTTTTCCACAGTATGGAACATAATGATCTTCATTCCATCACAGTTTGAATTTTCTTCCCATAATACATTATTAAGAATATAGTGTGGTTGGTAATTTATTGAATTCAGTTTTTCCTAAGCTGTTTTTTCCCATTCAGCCAAATTTTGATTTTGAAGTAAACTGAAATCTGATTATCTGATTTTGACGTGAACTGAAACATATTTTTTAAAATGATATTAAAAATTTAATAAGATGTCAGAATTTTGAAAACAAACTTGATAATCAAAATAACTTAAACATACTGTTTTGAAAAGCAAAAGGTAAACTAAAAAATAAATCAGATGGATTCAAATTGAATTCGCCGTAAAGATATTATTGACCTCGAAGAGTCAATAATATTTTGACCAATAATCTTTTCACTTGGATTCCATAACATATAAGAAATAGAATAGTCAGAGGTTTAAATTTAAACTTCCAGTAAAAGCTGCGAGAACTATTCTACTACGATATAATGTTTCATGTTAATATTATTTAATAAAATAGCTTAGAAATTGTACGAGCAAAGTCCTAAGTCGAGTAATAGGCTTTATTTATCTTACTGAAATTCCAATTGAACAAAAGAGCCAACTCTAAACTTAAGATTTAAGAAATCATTCAGTATTGACATCATATTAAGAAAGGATATATAACACTGAAAAGAAAAGGGTACGGAAGAGCATCGGACAAAACTACAATTGCATCAATATTTTTTAAGTAATGAGTCTTTTAATAATGAATAACGTTTCTTGTCTTTTTTTCCTTTTAGCATAAATCATTATGCTTTTCTTTAAGTTCGATATAAATGCAGTATAATTTTTTCTGGTCTTATATTAATATTTCTCCCTGAAGTCATTCGACTGAAGATGACATTTTTCTCTCATCGTGGGCGTATGGAATGTGTTTAAATTCTTATTGCTCTGTAGATCATTTTGCGTTCATGTCACTTCGTATGTGATCAACTGATATATTTCGAATGAGGCAAGTCGAAAGGGATCACTGGTCTGTCTTGTCTTTAAAACAGAGGAACTACTCTATTTCTTTCTCGGATTCAGTCATTTTAAAGGGGCACTTCGATCATTTAATAATAGAAATTAAAAATATTCTGATACTTCTGCAAAATTGCTACTACTTATTAGTAAAAATTTCTGATGAGAAGACATTCGATATTAATATCCCAAGCTCGGTCAATATTCAATTGCACATCATCTAATCAGAAATGGCACCTTAAAATATATTTTTTCATAAAAATGCTTTTTTCGATTATCACAAAAAAGAACAATCCGTTAGATAAACCTAATTAGCTCTCTTAACTTATACATTTAATTGGATATGTTATACATCAAAACAGATGTGACATATAAAATTTCTATATGCAACTATATTTCTGAATTTAGTGTTTTTCCATTTTGATTAATGCAACAACCCATATACAAATTGAAATTTGAATTAAGTTTGTTTAGAATTCCTCAATTAATGTGAATAATAATAATTAAAGACGGTGAATCATTTTGACGCTTCATTTTTTTCCCCCAATTTTGATAATTAAAAAATACCTACAGAATTGTAAAAAAGACGTATATTAATTTTTCGAAGAAATTCATCTACATTAAACAAGCCCTTGTATTAAGTGAATAGTTATGCATCGAATTACTTTTCTTAATTCAAAAGATTAAACATTCTACTCTTTGATCACGATGAATGAAAGGGAATATCTATTAATTGATTAAATAGCAATCATTAAATTTTCATTCATATTAGATTGCTTATTTCGTAAACAAGATTCCATAAAATTCCTACTCCTGACTCCACCGCTTTGACAATTTGTTTTCTAAAACAGTGCTAAAACTCACTCCCTTATTAGAGTGGACAACCTCATAAAATCCACCATCTTGAGATTTACGTCTCCCAAAATAAAAACCGTCGGTTCCACATCTCGAAAACAGCCTTGCAACTACAATAAGCTCCCTCGTACAATTTATGACATCTGTAGTAATTGCTGATTACGGCCTCAAGGTGGGGGGGGGGAGGAAAATTTCTTCCTTTCGGTTTAGCTCGCTGGTGTAGAAGTTATGATTTGAGCTTGGCTGCCAACAGCCCGGTCAGGAAAATTCGAGCTCAATTCCCTTTTTTTCCCTTGTACGAACGTTGATTTTTTCTATCCACGTTTTATTATGATGATTATTTCCAAAATGAATTGTGTGTGTGTGTATGTGTGTGAGGTATATTTACGAGCAGTATTAATTCCCTAAAGAGAAGAGCGGTTTTATGAGGGAATTTATTGCTTCATCAGATTTTCTTTTCGTTTTTTTGAACTAATACTTGGATAGTGGTTTTTGAAAGCAATTTACAGTTTTTGTTAAGTTATGAAATTAATTAAGATTTTGATGTCAAAAAGAGGTGTATTGCTCTTATATGGTTATTGTTTGAATCCAATTGATAATTGTTGATATGGTATAATTGATCTTATTTTATTGCAATGGGGAATTAAGTAGTTTCTGGTAAAAAAAAAACTATGGTAAAAAAATCGAATTCAACCTTTTGCCGAATCCCCACGTACTAGAACTTCCTGACTCTGAAAAATGTATTTTTTGGAATTACGTTTGTCTATGAATATGATCATCTAGAAACCGTCAAATCTGAAGGATGAAATATTATACCACATTTGTAAATTTCTAACAAATGTTGAGAGGAATTCCCTCGCAGGAAGTCTGTCTCTCCTAAAGCAATTAATTGCAAACCTGATAATTCAAAAACTTAACAAATGAAATAAATAGATTTTTTTACCTTTGTAGCATCTAAAATGGGGATGTTTTTCGTCTAAATTTTAAAATGTAAATGTTTTGAGCCTTATCCATTGAAGAAGTGACAGACTTTCGGTCTTTACTTTCACATATATTTAAACCTAACAATTCAGAAATACGTTTTGTTGTGAAAATTTAGTTTTCTCTCGTAGTTACAAAATGTAGTCCAGTATTAAGTTTTGTTTTTAATCGATCTGAAAAAAAAACACCTTCCCTTTTCTGATACTTGGGAACAAATTGCATGCCAATAATAAATAACGAACAAAAAATATCGTCAAATATTGTCAGCAAGATTCTGTAAAAATATTAGATACGCAATCGATATTTTTTGTTATTACCAATGTAGAAGTACTAGTTTTCTTTCCTGAACTACGAAACACACAACTTTCATGTGGGAATTTTGAAAATAAAAATTTGTAAATCCATTCCTAGCTTTCATAGCCTCTACCAAAATTCTTAATTTTACTCCTGTTGTGGAGTTGGGGAAATTATATGTTTATTAGAGAGTAGGCTGGAGATTATTCTCGCTAAATTTCAAACAAATTATATTTTACAAATTCCAAAAACATTTTTATTAACGATTGTGTTAGTTTTCTGTTTCATTGAATTTAAAAAAACTGATACTTCTTTAATTATTCATTTTAAAGAAAAAACTGTTATTAAAAAGAATAGTGGTGTAAATATGCGCTGAACTCTCTGATTGGACTTAACAATTAAAGACGAATTTAGGAACAGAATAGAGTGGGTAGCAGAAAGAATAAGCAGAGATTATTTCGAAATAAAAATAACTTTGCATTTAAAATATATATTTATTTTATTCAGATATTGAAATCATAAAAAAAAATAAAAAAAACATTCCCACAATGAATCCATGAGTATATTGTTGATATCACTATATATTTTACAATTAACATAACGCAGGTTTTATTTGAATAATGAATAAAATGAAGATACTGCAGAAAAAGTTTGAAAAATATATGTTAATTCTTATTACCCATATCATGTTTAAATTAAAAATTCGCTGAAATATGACGTTGAGTAAATATGTGTTCAGTGGCTCTCGCGACTATAAAGTGGATATTTTGCGTCAGATACATGAGTACATTTCTTAAGAAGTATAAAAGTATGAAATGGATGGCACGATGTTGAAAAATAATAGTTATAACAAATACAGTATTGTTGATCTCAGCGATTATTTTTCCTTACTTCTTTATTGGCGAATTTGGAGCTATTGAGGGGGTGAAACCAGATTTGGTGAACTTGTTGAGTGATATCATTCTCTCTTCCGATTTCTAATTCATTCAATCTAAGTTATATTATAAGAAATTTCTAAATTTATAGAATAAAAACCTATATTTTTTTCTAAATTTAATATTTTTAATCTTCACTCTACATATCCTCCGTTGGTCTATCATTTTTATTAATTGAAACTACATATCATATTTCAGCAGGATTCCTCTACGGATATCGTAATTTTTTTTATAATTTCTTCTCTTTTATTTCTAGTTATAAAAAAAAGATAAATTTTGCCAGAATGTCTTTTGCTGAAATTTCAGCTTCACTTAAATCCTGGCAGAAAAGAAAAAGAGCAGGGCTTAATTGTTGAAAGCATATTGAGTTCTACGTAAGGATTTTCATTTTTATGGGGTTGCAGCGCCATCTATTGGTTGAACAATGAACACCTCTCACTTTCCGAGGCGATCACTCGCTGCCAATTGTGTTTTTAAGTTATGAACTTGATTTTCTTAAAGACAAATTTTGCGATTCAATATTTACATGGACTTCGATTTAGTGAAAGTAAGCATTTACGAGGTATAAATAAATTAATTTAGAAGACTAACTTTAGAGAAATGATTGTTCCAAAAAATATTTTCTAATCTCTTAATCATCACTGACCAGCTCCATGCTTCTTCTATTCCAACTTCATCATCGTGTTTCTATTCGAGAACATAATAGAAGCATGTATTTTTCGATAATTTTTGAAACACTAATTTATTCAAATTAATTTGATAAAACAATTTTAGAGCATTTTATTTGAAATTTTAGAAACATTCTAAAAACAGTTAAAAAAATTTTGGGAAATAGATCAGACTAGTTTTTTTTTAAACATGCTTTCTATAATCATTCAAAAACATTGCAGGCAATAAATTGGACATTTTTCTAATGAAAAATAAACACGTATTTTCCATTTTATTTACTATATCATTAGTCTATTTCATATTTTATATTTACTATATTGAGGAAGCCTAAAAAATGTATTCCATTCGGCACATAATTGAATTTCGACATTTTAGGAAATTCGATGCTTTAGATTTCATGAGTCTGAAAATCTACTACTGAATATGATTGTTGTTAAAAAATAGTGAGCTTCATTTTGAGTGTGCTCCTTAGACTTATACGATATAAGCGATATATTCGTTAAGATGCCTGGCTAATATTTTACTGAAACATATATTCTATTTTTCTCACTGCAGTTTAACATTTTTTTGGGAAATAGATCAGACTAGTTTTTTTTAAACATTCTTTCTGTAATCATTCAAAAATTTAGTAATTAAAATAGTATTAAAGTAATGAATACAACCTGTATTCATTATTTTTATACAATTTCAAATGACACTTTTTAAATTTTAAACTGCAGTGACGAAAACAGAATATATGTTTCAGTAAAATATTAGACAGGCAGCTTAAGGAATTTATATATTCTATTTTCCTCACTGAAATTTAAAAAGTGTCAATTAAAATTGTATAAAATTAATGAATACAGCCTGTATTTTCTAAAATCTTAGCACTGGACTTCAATACAGACAAAATGATACAAAAACTCTAAGTTATAACATTTATTCAAATACTCTATACTAATTTGAGTAATGACATTATGTGTAATTTACTTTTGTAAGAATTTAAATAATAGCATTCAAAATTAAAATGTAAGCACGTTACTTACATTATCTTTTAACCCAACTCTCTTCTTTAAAAAATTACACTCAAATAATAACTTTTCTAATGTAAGAGCAGTAAAAATACTTATTCTAGTATTCCAGTGGAGTAGAACATATAATCATGACACTAAATATTTAACAATGTACAAAAAAGTAATGTTGAAAATAATAATAACAATATAAACGAAAATATTCTTTAACTTGATTTGAAACTCTGTATTGGGGTAAATCTGTATATATCATGAACATAAAACAATGGTTTTCATCCAAAAACAAAATTTTTTAAATTATATTTCTGGGCTTTGTAATGATCCAAAAAATAACAAAATTGAAAACATACAATCTTCAATTTAAATTGAATGAAAAAAAATGAAATAAATTTAAATAACGCAGATAAGGAAGCACAAAATTAGAAAACTACTCTGAAAAAAATTCCTCTTTTACTATACTGGGGACAAAAGTAGCCAGAAACTGTCTCATTAAAGGAAGCAAATTTTCAACAATGTGTTTGAGCTTCATCGAAGTGGCTGAAAAATATTTGCACGGAATGGAGCCTTAGCGCCATCTAGTGGTTTATCTGAATACTATTCTTTATTGATGAAAATTCCTAATAAAGGGTTTCATCTCAAGCTAAAGAATCTAAAAGGAAGTGATTTAATAAAATGCATAAGTAATGAGTAAATTTTTTTAAAAAAAGTGATATTCTTTAAAGGAATGTGATAACATCAAATGATGTTTTTAAAAAAGGATTTTTTTTTCCAAATTTTTTCTTTTTTTTTTTTTTTTTTTTTTTTAATAAATAACCGTACATAGATTATAGCATTAAAATATCTTTTGTACAATGATCTGTATATAAATTATTTCGACAGAAAAAGCTGTTTCAAATTAGATTTGTTTTTCTTTATAATTATTTGATGATGCTAATATTGTTCCGTTATAATATTCTGCCCGAATTATTCTTTATTTCTAATCTAATTTTATTGGCAATCAGTATGACTAAACTTATTATTTCACAAATTCAAATAATTTTCTATTTTTTTATGCACAATTTTTCTTTTCTTTTTATTTTTAATCAATTTAATTTTAAAAAAATATGCTTCTTTGTAACTGATGGATTTTACACTAAGCCAATATATTTTCAGATATTTTACAATTTGTTTGTGAAGATACAAAATAGTGCTCTATTAACAATTTTTAAAAATAAAAATTTAGAAAATTTTGCTATTGTGTTGTCATACAAAAGGATAACCAAAAATTATTTTGCATTTTGTTTAAAATTTTTTTAAGAATTCCAAAAATGACATTTATTAATCACAATTTTAATGTTTTAAAATGTCTTAATAATTTAAAATGGCCTAAAACTTCAGACTTAAATTTTAGAAACAATTTGATAGGCGATAGTCTTTTCTAAAGGAAAATTATTCTGTGAGTATTCAGCACTCACTGTAGACTTAAGAGGTTTTCCGGATATTCAAAATTGTTTCCGCCATCACGAGTATCACTACTGTTATTCTTAGTGTTTAATTAAAAAATTTGAAATTTTACAAATTTTCGGTCATAAAAAAGGATGACCAAAATTTACTTTATATTATGTTTAAATATATTTTTAAAGACTTTTATTAATCAAATTTAAGGAATGCAAATTTTAAAATATAGTTTGAAAATTTCAGACGTAAATAATAAGAATAATTAGATGAATAATATGTATATAGTAGTTGTTTTTAAGTTGAAAATATTCAGTTAAATAAAAATTTAAAAACATTTAAAAATCAAATTTCAATGAATGAAATTTTAAAGAGATGATTTAAAATTTTCAGACGTAAATTTTCAAAACAATTTGATGAGCAATGAGTCTATAATAGACGGTTTTAATAAGAAAATATTCTGCGAGCCTTCAACGCTCACTGAGGACTTCTGGATTTGAGAGATTTCCGGACATGCTAAATAGTTCTCCTCCTCATGAGTAACTACAGTGCCATCCTTAGAGTTTTCTAAATTTTAAAAATTAGAAACCTTACAAATTGTGTGGTCATGAAAAGGATGACCAACATTTACTTTATATTATGCGTAGATAAAAATTTAAAAACTTCCAAAAATCAAATTTCAATTAATATAAATTTAAAAAAAGAGTTGAAAAATTTCAGATCTAAATTTTAAAAACAATTTGATGAGCAATATCTGTACAAAAGTCATTTTAAAGAGGAAAATATTCAGTCAATATTCAACACTAACAGAAAACGTCTGGATTTAAGAGATCTCTTGAGGTCGCAAAAAAGGGGCGATTGAAAATTTATTTATGTTATATATAACGAATTTTTTTAAAGACTTGTAAAAATCAAATTTAACTAAACAAAAAATTTTATTAACATAAAATTTCAGATGCAAATGTTAAGATTGATTATATGAACAATATATGTATAATAGCCGTTTTTGAGAGGAAGTATTCAGTGAGTATTCAACTCTCACTGAAGACTTCTGGATTTAAGACATTTTCGTTTGTGCAAGATTGTTCTCCTCCTCATGAGTATCGATAGTGCTATCCTTAGCGTTTCAGTCGAGAGGGAAATTTACGATGTGTTCCATCGGCATCTGTAGAGATCTGTGCGCAACGGATTCGGAGGTTTTCGCCTCTACAAATATGCCGATGTCTGCACAAAGGAGCACGAGTCAATATTTTATCTCCTCAACTAATGCAGCAATGTCCCTACCTGCGCATTCAGCGTATTTTGATTTTTTGAATTCTCGAGTTTTAAGAATGACTTTATACAATAGGAGTTTCTTCTCCATAGGATGTTTAGTATTCTTTAAAAAAAACGTGTTTCGCTTTGATATATTTTTTTCCTTTTGGTTTTTGAAGATAAAAATTCGGAAATGAAGCGGTGATAATTGAAGCCGAGTATGGAAATTTAAGTTATATTGTGATTTCTTCTTTGATTTTTATTTGATTCAAACGAAATGGTTTAAGGAAATGTTTTTTTCTTTCCTTTAAGGTAGTTGAGATTTTTTTAAACGTTTGATCTAATCTTGTTTCACATTTTGGAAATTTCAAAATTTAAATACGCTTAATTAGTATACTGCAAGTTCTTTTTATACAAGGTTTTCAGCTTTAGTTTAAGGAATAGAATTTTATTTAAAAAGAAATAAATTTAAAATATTTCCAAAATAAATATTTTATTACACGTGCTTTGGCATCACTAATGATCACACTTTATCTTATTTCGTAGAAATATTTCACTTTCGGTTTACTTAATTTTTTTAATTGGGGAAATTCTTTTTAGTAACAACTGATATTTAAAAAAAACTACGATATGAAAATTAAATATTTCATTGTGATGATACTTCTGTTATGCAATTCCTCCCATCAATTCTTTTTTAAGGTCAAATTTTCAGAAATTCGTTGTGCTAAAGATGTCTCAGTTCCAGAAAAGTAATATCATTGTCTATAGGATGTTTCTCTGTACTTCAAACTTTGAAATGCTTGTCTTTCATGTCATCATCGATGATTAAAATAAAATAGCTAAAAAAATCTCAAAAAGAGCAAACCTAAATCAAAAAATTCTTATTGTTTGGAATCTGGATGACTTGGAATGAAAAGTCATATTCTCTCACAAAAATAGTCACAAATCCGAAAAATATTTAGAAAGAGTTGCAGTTAAATATATCACATTTTATCAGAGGATTTTGCTTTAAAACATATACCTTATTTATCGAAATAGCAAGTGCTAAGAAATACTAGATCAGTTCCTAGCCAGTTTATCCCTTGTTCTACGGCATAAAGCTACAAGTGTTATTACCTGGAGGATTTTTACTCCGGCCCCAATAAACAAATTTGAATGAGATAACAGCCCTAATGGATACCCTACAATTAGGAAAAGGACCGAAAAACAATTTTTAATAAATGCAATCTACAAATTCTTTTATAAGCATTGAAGATTTGTAATGTACCTGCTATATTAATTATAATGTCTTGCTCTTAAAATTTCCTCTATCTAGCTTGTTAATTTAACTGTCATCGTGCAAGGAACTCCATGTTGAACTGTGGATTTCATCAAAGCCCTCATTAACAGGATCGACAACAGGGATATTCATTGCGTCATAATTCCGGCCATTTTAATTACAAAATTGGGGAACTTTTTCGTTTAACATATTTTGCGAGTTCAAAATATTTTATCAAACAAGATTACGAGAACAAAAAAATAATTTAAAAAATCACAATTCGTATTTTTTCGACAGTATTTCACATTTATTAACTCAAACAACAAGAACATTTTATTTTCGTTAAGAGCATGTTTTGTATTTGTAAATATATATCTAGCTCTAATGATTTAAAAATTAGTTATTGGGCGAAGAGTAAAATGGATACTTTTATTACAAAAAATATCTCATCTTTTTACAGAATATCAAATATTCATTACATATTTTTTTTCGAAAACACTTCTGCATTATTATCAAGAAAATAAAAAATTCGAAATAAAAACTTTCGTCATGAAAGTCGAATATCAGACACCAACTCGTTTTACTTATTAATTACGCATAGTATCTGCAAAATAATTTTTATCGCGGGCTGTAAGAAATGTGAAATTACACCTATTTCTCGAAAAGATGTTGAATGAATTAGGAGAACGTTTCATTTTACCCTTGATATAGAAGATCAAACAAGGAATGATCATGAATAAAATTCCGCTTCCAAATTAAAACCCGATATCAATATTTGAAAAAAAAAATTCTTATCTAATTAAATCTTCATGTCAATTTTTATAATTCTCCGTTCCAAAACAAAAACGAAATTTACGAAAACCAGTTGGGTTAGGAAGAATTTCTAATAGCCCAGCATTTGAATACCACAGAGAAGATGTGCAAACTTAGTTTCCTTCTTGAAAACGTTTTTAAAAGCAAATTAGCGCCTAAATATCAGCATAAACTTATACATAATTCATAAAATGTTGAGCCCACGAAGTGTGTATCCCATAAACAACTGATTTCCAATGTGCGATGAAACCCGGCTGTTACCACTTGAGCGCAACCTTTTAGATCTATCGAAAAACCTGCTAATGGCTCGGGGCCACCGTGTTCCTCCGCGTTTTAAAAATAGTGCGCATATATGTATGCAGATATAAATCACCTCTTTTGTTCCAAAATCGGAATTAATGAAGGAGTGGGCGCAACTTGGAAGTTCTAATGTATCGATCCCCCTGAAAGAGGGTGGGAGAAGGATCTAAGGGTGCATTGGGGGGTATAGATTTTGATTTTGTTCTGGTAGATTAGAGTTTTTGCGAGTAGTGACTTTGCGGTTGGTTTTTAAGGTGATCAACAACAGAAAATCATTAATAGTCTACTCTGGTATATCGATTAAATGCAAACATGGAATCGGAAAGTCGACAAGTGTATTTTATGGGTTCTTGTGTGTAATGTATTGATGGATAAAGAAATTACTTCGATGCTTTCGAGACTTGGAAGTCGTTTGGGTTCGGAAAAGACATTAATTCTATTCTTTCACTGGAACATCTCGGAGAAGAATTTTTAAATTGATTTTAGTTAGCAATAATGACTTTCGAATGATCAAATCGGTTCGATGAAAGCTAAGTGGTTTTGTTATTTATATATGAGAAATGGCGTCCACCAAAAGGCAATGAATATCAATCATTTCTTAATTTACAAAATAAATCATTGACTTATGGCGCATACGAGAATGTATTTAGCATTAACTATTGCAAAAGTATGTCATGTATATGTTTGCATGTCATACCTATGTATGCGTTACATAAGTAAGGAGAGAAACTTTCTTTATATTCATGTGCAATTTTAAAACAATACCAAGAATACTTTGGGATTGCCCACGTAATTTTGAACCGCTGTCAGGTGATGGAAACGATACGGGAGTTGATACCTTCCTTTCCAAACTGATACCCGCCTTCCCAAACTGATACTTCTAAATTTCCGGGCTTAACCAGCAGGAGGAAGTTCAGTGCTTATTTGACAAGCACCAAATCTTGCTGCTTGCACAGTGGTTTTTCTTGATATTCAGCTCAGAACTTTCAAGATGCAGAGAAAAGTACATGCCAATATATATATATATATATATATATATATATTCCAAAATTTATTATTTTTTTCCAATAAACATATACGCCTAATACTAATAGTTATAAATAATCTGTTTGGGCTCAATTAGAGTGGATAGTTTGTATATATAAAATATATTTATTTTGTATAATACAGAACTATTTAAACAGTAATACAAATATTTTCAAATGTCACAAGAAACATTTTCATAATTTATTTTTCTAAGTTATAATATTTCATTTCATATATATCCGTTTTAAAATTATTTTTTAGGTTTAGTTTTCAGTGAAATTTAACCTAATAATTTAATTTGAGTTTTTGTCATAATGGCATCAAGTTTATTAAACTCATTGTTTTTTCATGCTCATGTTACATATTAGCCCTCATGAGTTTAATTATTTTTTATGAAACAAGTGGTTTAAAAATAAATTTAAAATAATTCCTAAAAAATTTTTATCAAAAATGGGATAAAATTTGTAAAATGTAAAAAAAAATGCAAAAAGATTATTAAAAAGATAATTTTCTTTGTGTTATTTTGGTGTGATATATAAATAATTTTTGTACTATAATATGATTTGAAAAATTTTGCTTCACTTTTAATTAAGTTTCAATCACATACCAGTTCCGTCACATTCCTGTAAACATATATTAAGCTCCCTAATTCTAAGCCAAACGGTACAGCCTTTAAAAGTGTCAAAACGCACATACAGACATGCTTAAAAACTTAATCGCCTTTTACTATACTATGAGTAGAGATTAAGTTAAATATACAAATATGTTTTTTTAAATATATAAATTTAAGGTATGGTTTTATTTTTAATGTTTAATAGTAAGCATTTAATGGTTATTCAAAATGTTAAAAGTTTTAACAGAAGCATTTTAATTTATTGGTATCTTTTCTTTATTTATTCCAACAATTTTGGAGAAATAAAAAATAAACTTTCTACTTAGTTGTATTGTACTCTAAATGAAAAAAAAACACAATGAAAATTTTGAAAAATAATTAATTTGAATTAGTTTTTTTGAGTAAATATAAATTTCGAAAAAGGTTTGTGATTCTTTGAATATAAGTAATATATACCTTAGAGATACTCCATTTTTATCTAAAGAAGCTTTTAATATAATTATATTAAAACGCAGAAATGGTTGAAACTGGCTCCAAGAAGAAAAAATTATACAATTTTAGAAAACAAGAGCAAAATATCCTATTTTACGATTTGTCTTGGTTTTCAGTTTAAATGAAAAAAACATGATAAATAAAAAACATTTTTATCTCATCTAATATTTGATCAATATCATAATTCGAAAAAGTAAGCTTTTCTTTCCAAAGAGTAAATGTTTCATAAAATATTTTTATAAACATTCTTTTGAAAAAAAAGCCCTTTATTTAATATGAATTTTAGGTTTCTCTGATTGCAAACAGCACAAAAAGGTTAGCTGAATTTTTCTCATAAAAAAAAGTCAAAAGAACATAGCTATTATCACTTTCGTCACTCGTTTTTTAATCAATTTTTCCTGCAATTTTTAATTCATAGATATTGATCATTACTTGTTTAATATATCTACAGCTTTGTGTCTACTCAAAAACTTTATCAATATATTTCCTTCAAAGATAGAGAGACAGAGAGGGAATAGCAATTATTTAAAAAAAACAATTTCTCTTAAAAACGCTTTTCAAAAACGTTGTACACGAATTTGCTCCGTTTTAAATAATACATTAAAACTTTCAATTCATTGAACTAATTATAATAATTCCTTATAATAGTAAAAAATAAAAATAGCTGAAAAGGTTAAACAGATAAATATTTTCTTATTATCGTTCTTCGTAGTTTTTAATAAATAAATTCCCAACGCACTTCTCTGTGGAAAATGTTTCATTAGTTAAGGCTATAACTGGTTTAAAGAACTCTCAAAAAAGAAGAAAAAACTTAAGAGAAAAGACAATTTATATGATTTTAAAAGAAAAAAACCTTTTTCATATTCATACACGAATTTTTCTATGCAATTTTCATAAATTAATCAACCACTATTCCATGTACTAATTCCTGACACAAATAAATAACAACAACAAAAAAGCGCTCGCTGGATAAACCAACGCACAGTGCATCCGGAGAAACAGCTAAGCCTAACTGTTTATCATCAACCTCCGCTTTCGTCGCAGATCGAAAGGCAAGAGGGTCCACTCGCTGTCTCTCTGAATGACTCTTTGCAAAGTGTCCACCGTTGTCCAGTCCTATCCAAACATGATCGACAAGGGATAGCTCTGATTCATGTATCGGAAGTACTATTTAGTAGAGGTACGTGCATCTGAATTCCTATTATTCAATTTTCCCCAAAACCATCGTCTTCTCCAACTCTTCTGCGAAGGTCATCGACGTGTTAGGCTTAGCTGTCCGATCGATTCGAACGATGAATCCATGTTTCCTTTAGATAACAATAAACACTGAATCATTTTTTGAACTTTTGAATGTCGATTCAAGTAGTTTTCACATCACGATTTAAAAATATGTGTGCATGTGTTAATAAGATATGAATTTTGGTATTCAGAGAACGATAGAAAAATCAATATTTTGAAAAGAAAACATTGGCCAATCGATATCTCTGTGAGTGCGTGTTTGGGAAGTTTGTTATTACAGATTTAATATTCTCTGTGCGAATTTATTAATGAAATATTTAAATTATTTTCTTTGAAACAGTTTTAAATGTTTTTAAGTTTATTTTTAAAAATGGTGATTTGGAAATTGGCTTTGAATAAAGGCAGCGCAACGTATATCTGCAATTGACGCAAACATTAACACGCCCACGTCATTACTATTGCCCTTAATTTATTTTCTGCGTCGTCTAAAGTGACATATGGCTATTAATAGAAAATATTATTGGATAGGATAATGTATATTCATATTATCGTATTTGTGAGCTGTTTCTTAACGAAACCAATTCATTTATATATCTAAAGTTGATGAAAGTAATTTACCGTATGTCGAGTTTGAAAACATATTGTTTTCTTTTTCCTTTTCGTCTATATATCGTTATAATAAATAACCACATTTTCTTTTTTTTTTTGATAGTATTATTAATGCTATATTATAATTATTGATTCGGGAATAATATTGATACAATTTTATAAGAATGATATGAGAAACGTTAAAAGAGTCTAATATAACTTGATTCAGTTTCATCGGTATTTTTTCTTCAAAGTCTGCTTATGGAAAGGTAAATGATATTGAATGTGTAAACTTTATGGAAAGAAAGATAATGATTCTATTTTACAATTTGTTGTTGTGTCTGCATTTCTACTCTTTTTTTACATTTGTATACGTACCAAACGAATCTTAGTAAATTTCAACTTCAATCCAAAAGTAAAAAAATCACAATATGAATAAAAATAAAGAAAATAAATCAGTATAAAAATCCAATGAGACTTTTAAATGTTTATAAAAACGATGAAAAAATAATTTTGGTTTTGAAATACAGTATTTTATTTTATTCTTATTTGAATTTATTTAAAAAAAACATATTTAGCTATGGAAAGAGATGTTATATATTTAAGTATATAAACATTATATATATTAAATGCATATTTTTTATAACATATTTAGCTGTGAAATAAAAAAGCATTGCATTTTATTTCTTTTTGAGAAAAAAACATATTTAACTATTAAAAAACATAAGAAAAACATTATTATATTTTTTAATATTTGCATATAAATTTTTAATAATTAATCGAAAAAAAATTCAAAAAAAATTGAAAATTTAATCAATTAATTTCTTGAATTTTAATAGTTAAAATAAATACATATACCTGCAGTTATCAGAAGTCAAGTCAGAATTATCATCAATTCATTATTTGGAATGAAGTTAAACTTGCAGGAAGAGTTAGAAAATATCCTTTTTAAACTACAAGTTCTCTAAAGTAATTTAATTAACTTATCTAAATAATTAAATTTCTTTATAAAATTTAAATAAATTTAAGTAAGAATTAAATTTTTTTAATTTCTGTATATTAAGAAAATATCATTCTTCAACTACAAGTTCTCGAATATAATTTAATCAATTTATGTAAAGAATTAAATTTCTGTGAAGAAAATTCAAAACGTTCACTTCAGCTAAGCAATTTTAATTTGAAAACTTTTAGAATTGCAACTATTTAACTCATAATCGCTGTGTAGTTTTCACATACGCAGTGATAGAGAAATGCGCAAGCAACATTCCTAAATTCTTATAACTTTAAAGTTACTCGAGTTAATATTTTTTAAAATAAGGTTTTGCTTTTTAAGATTATCTATATGGGTATGTGTCTTAAAAAAACGGGATTTTGGACAAAAAAAATTATAATAAATATTGACGTTTGGCTTTATAAGTGAAGTAGCTTTTAAGGCTTCAGACTCGCATGCATTAATCTCATGTTAGATCCCGTGTTTACAATTCATTTAGATTTCGCAATAAGTTTAAACGAGCCAGAGAATAAGATTTTATATTTATAGAAGATATATTAGAAAAAAATTTCCTAACCTAGCTCGGTTCCCCAAGTGGTTGCTTTGCTCTCATTTGAAAAATCGAAGGTTTAAATTTTCTTAGTTGAATTTTTGGATTACCACGCTTTCTGCATGTGCTCTTTGCATTTATGCATATGTTAGAAAAGCTACAAAAAAGTATTTCACAATTCCACATCAAATAATCATATCTCTATGATATCACAACGACCATACACATATTTTTCAGAAGTGAAATAAGATATACCACATTAGATGTTCCTGTATTTAAATCTGCCACTACATCACACATTAAGTATATAAAATAATTATGAAAATTAGGGTAAAACACATTTTTAGAAGAGAGCAAAATGATATTTTTACACATTAAATATTGATATGTTGATAATTTCCACATAACGCAGAATTTTATATTCAAAAGAAATTATTGATGGCATATAATTAACTATTACTATTTGTATCAGAAAATTATCGAATCGCTTAGTAAATGAATCACTAAAAACTTTTTAAAAAATTAAAAAGTAGTAAATTTTTTTAAAGTATTCTTTATTCATAATTTGTTTACTCACATTTTCTAATAATCATCTATTCTCAATTCAACTATCTATTCTAAAAATTAACTTTGTACAAATCTGTAAATAAAAAAAAAAGATTTCTTAAAAAGTTTTCTAGATACATTTCAAAATATTAAAATTTCTACAAAACAAAATTTCTGCGTACCGATTTTTTTTTCTTTTGGAATTTTCTGTTCGATATATAGGATTCCCACTCTGGTCATTGACCACAGCCAATTAATATATAAAAAAGACATTTTCTTATGTTCAGCCTTATTTTATGTTGTTTTCACTCAACAAATGTGTTATATAAAACACACTAGTCCTATAAGTCCAATTTAGTGAACTTTTTCTAAAGATAAATGTTTATCGTTCCTGGTTTAGAATTAGCTATTGTGTCACTATTAGAATAGGCTCTCTATACAGAGATTCAATTGTACATACTTTTCTAGAGCGTGGTGCACAGATATATTAAATTCTACTCGAGGAATTCAAATGTCTCTTATTAATTAAATATGCTCTTTGCGTGAAAAGTAGTAAGCGTGAATAATGAGGGCCTTTTAAAAAACCCACATGATTAAACGAAATTCATTTTGAGGCGTTTCCATGGGATCGTTTCAAATGTTTAGAAATACGAGGCCACATTCATATGCGAGGACAGAACGCACATAATGAGAGAGGCTCACGTTATATTCTGAACACACTCGTTTTATTATTTAGGTTCTCGTCACTTTTCAGAATATTAATTACGGCCGGTTTTGGTTGGACAGTTTGTTTCTCCAAATGAGATTGGAATGCTTGTATTTTTCACTTTTTACTTTCGAATACGAAGAAAGTATTATCATTGTAATCGTTAAAATCATCTTCAAAAAAATTGGGGGGGGGGATCGATATCATGGAAAGTTACTTTAGAATTATATTAATATGTTAATTCATCTATATACGATGACTCAAATTAGTCAGTAACTGTATCTGATGATTATATAGCCGATAACCTGAATATGCACCGATTTGTATTAACGGAATTTGAACGTGGGCAAAAATTTTGCTATATATTAAAAACGGAACCTTATTTCAAAATTTAGATTAACCACTTCATGGAGAAAAATCTTTTTTCTTATACATATGAACCATTTTGTTCCCATTGGAAAAATTTTACACAAAAAGATCCATTTTTACAAAATTCTTTTCAATTTCTATATATTATTCATGAGGAATAAAATTCAAATAAATATTTTTATATTATTGCTTTATTTTATTGCCAACTCATGTTGAAAGAAATACATGTAATAATTTCAAATTAGTTAAGTTCTAAAAATAATATTCTAATCATTTGAAATCAGTCTATAACTTTAATTTCGAAGTAGCGCAGACTTTTAATCTCTCACGAAGACAAGAATATAGATTTACAAATTCCTCCTAAAACTATATAAAATAGAAATTATTTATATTACTTACTATTTATTCATTTCTGAATCTTACTACATTCTTACAGTTTGATTTTTGTGATGATTTGGAGTAAGAAATCTCTGACAAGAGCAACAAATGATTGGACTATATCCATAAAATTCTAAATGAAAAAAAGCGAGGAAAAATTCAGAATTGTTTTCTTGATCCATGTTTTACATATACATTTTTATTAATTGGATTAATGAATTAGTTTTGCCATTCTGATCAAAGAAAACGGCAATAAATTTATTTATATTCTTGTTGTTGCGGCTATGTAATTAGAGATAAATTCTTGAGAAAAGTATACATTAAAAAAATTCTGTAATTGAATGAATACTTAATTTTCAAGTTTGTTTTAACTTTACTATATTTGAATATCTTGTTTTAGAATTTTCCATGCCAGCTATCACACGTGTAAAATCAAAAAATAATAGTCTTATACCAACTGTTTAAATATGGATAACAATCCTGAAAATTTTTAGAACTATTTTTTGATACTAGTTTAAAATGCAAATATACTTCAATGCAAATATACAAGAGGATTGATCATTTCTTATGAATAATGTTATTTTATGGAAGTATTCCAAAAATTGGAATGAAGTAAAATCACTCATTAAAAAAAATTTTTTTTAGTAGGGTTCTATTCTATTATAAAATTCTGTTATAAAATTTTGGTGTAATTAAATATTAAAACCATCAAGATAAATCTAACCATTGAAGCTCCTCCCATTTTGTAAGAGAAACTTATAACTGGCTGATAAATATTGTAACTGTGATAACTTTCCAGTAACTTTATAAGAATCATAATTCACTGAAACTCTGAAAGAAAATTTTTTTCCTTCCGTAAAGGAAATGCATTCTTAATATACATCAAAACATTATAAATGCTAACATTACAAATGTAAAAATAATCTTCCTAGTTGGAAAAAGAAACCTATTAGTCAAAAGAATATGCTATTAGAAAAACGGTGAAAGTTTACAGCGAAACTCATTTATAAATTTTTTATGTTTATAACTTAATGAGCTCAGGAAATAGAATATTTTGTTCTCGTTTTATAAAACACAAGTTAACTGATATGCAATAAAAAGGGAGACCAAAAGGAGTAGAAGAAAAATCAATATTACGTGTGAAACAAACAACTGGGGAAACGAATACTTTTCCGATGTTCAATCACGCACATGGTCTTTTATAATTTACGTTTTAACAGTATTAACTACGTAATTCCTATTTCTTGGTGATATCATTTTATTATCACCTGACATTCATTTAATATCAAAAAGATCAATTGGGGCATTAAAAAAGAAAGGAAAAAACTATAAAAACTTGTATCTGAATATGGAAAATGAAAAAAAAATGTGTTTAGTTATAACTGAATTGAAAATAACGTCGAATTTTGAATACTACTTAAATAAAGAGAACAAAGACAATTTTAATTAGTGGATAAGGGACAACAATAATTTAATTCATCTTTGATCTCTAAGATGAGTAGAAAGTTTCAGTAATTGATTATATGATGAAAGTATTTTATGATATTATATGATGAAAGTATTTTATGTTATTATATGATGAAACTATCATATTATATTATCTGTATTACATGATGAAATTACTTCTTTAAAATAATCAAAGAAGTCAACAAGTATACAAATATGGATATTAAGCGCGATTGAATATTTTACCTTGTTTTCTTAATGGTTAATAATTTTAGGGGTTCTTCATGGGTTAATAATTTTTGTATCACATGCAAAAATTTGACAATTTTTATATAAAATAGTTTTTTTCCCTTTAATTTCATTCATCGAACAAAAAAAACTACGCTTGAGAATTGGATTTATTAATATTTCAATTAATTTTAAAGCATTTTATTTCGGCAGTAATATTTTTTAATTTTGAATTTATTTATGTAACGTTGATTATACAGTTTGTAACATTCTGAAAAAAGTTTCCTTGATAACTTTCGTTCTACATTAGCATTGTACTATAGCGAAAGGAATTTATGCATATATTAGTCTATATAGTAACATCTAAATCCCGAACTTGAATTTTTTGAAGATTACAATACTTCGTATACGAAAAAGTAAAAATCTAAATACTGGATGGAAATGAGAGAAAAAAATTAAAAAAAAAAAAAAAACGATGAGTTGCAAAGCATTAAATAAGAAACTGCTGCTGTTTTTTCTCCAAAATAAGTTCAAATCAAATATGCTAGCATTTCGCCTTCCTGTATGTATTATTCATACGTAAAAATAAATTTGAAAGATTGCAAAGTTATTCGGTGTATAGCCGAATTTAGTGCATAGCTTACTTGTTGGCTCATTTTATGTCTTGATTTTTTCCTTTTAATTAATGGTTTTCTTCTTTGGTGAGGATGGGAAAAAGGGTAAATAAAAATTAAAAATAAACATAATTTCAACAAGGAGAGGGCTTACAGCGTTGAAGTCTCGATGCTTAAGTCCTTATTATAGGACAATAATGTTTAATAATATGCAAAAAAAAAATTGCAAAGAATAAAATGAAGAGGGTGGGGGTAAGAAATGACTGCTGTTATAATCGAATCAAACAATAGCATGAATAATTAACAAAATTATTTTGAATAAACCTGAATCTTTGCAACGCATGTTTCTATTTAAATTCGAGATAAATTCTGGGGACTGCCTATATAAATAAAATGCAATTGATGCTACAAAGAGGACTTCGAGTTTCCCAATAAAGTCTGGCACGTTACTGATGGAAATAATGACGACTTTATTTAAACGCTCTTTTTGGCATTAGAATTAATTCCCCTTTATGTTCCTGAAACATTGTTAAAATTCAGTGTTCTATAATTTTAACTGCGTATCTTACTGAGGTGCTGATTAATAATCCAATTATTTTATTATTATAATGAGCATTAAAAACTCCTTCCGTAGACATAATTTTTTTTACATTCTTTGCTAAATTCCTCTAAAAAAGAATGTGCTATTATTCTGAGCAATAACTTGTTTACAATTCAGTATTAATTAAATGTGTGTTGTCAACTAATGACGTTATAATTATTGATTAATTGTCCTTTACAAAAATTTAAAAATGGAATAAAAAATAGCAATTAAAAGTTTTCAAATTTTCAAAATTCTCCTATTTTGCAACCCATTCCCTATTTCCTACTTCTCTTTTCCTATTTTTCAAATTCGCAAAAATTTCTCCTACTTCGAATTATTTCGAAAATTTATATCTTTGAACAAAAACAATCGCATAAAAGAATATGTATTAAAAATAAAACATAAAATTATTATCTATAAAAAAGAAATTTATGATGTAATTGTAGAGAAGGCTACTGAATAGAATCTTAATTAGTTAAGGCAATTTTGATGATTTGGCATTAGATCTACATAAATGTCTAAAATTATTCCAAGAAAAACGTAATCTTCATAAAAGAAAGACATTCATGTTTAATATTTATCTTAATATAGGTAACACTATACCGTCCGATAACACCACGTTGATGTCATGTGAAAATTATAGACCAAATGACGTTTGACCTAACGTTGGTGTCCCGAAAAATCTATCTGATCTATTAGTAACTAAAAATTATCTGAACCGGTTCCTACCGACACCAACGAAGAGAATCTCGATAGAGTTAACTTCATTTTCTTGGTTCATGATTAAAGTAGCACTAAGTATTTTAAATTTCTTATCCAGTTAACTGTTATTAACATTAATATAATACTTAAATAGCCACTAAAGCGGTAAAAATATTGCTAATTAATTTCTGCAAGCGAGAAAATTCAAAACGCTTGTTTTTCTACGCATTGTTAAAATAGTTTTTTTTCCTCCTGAAGGTTGTTCTTCTGCTCCTTCTATCCCATGGCGGTTGGAACGGACCCTCAGTCACTTTACTTTCTTGTACTTCTGAAACCTCAAAACTCGTCAGAGATGTCGTCCAAAAGGTAAAGTCCATAAATCATGATCTTCTAGCATTGATCTAGCACTTGAATGTTAAATATCAATTATTGTGTATTGTAATGAGAATAACTCATACTTAATGATTCAATTTCCCTTTAGAAAAATTTAAAACAAGTAAATGGTTGTAAAGTTTGCAAAATGAAGGAATTTCCTCAAAAACTGTTTTAAGTCCTAGTTTTCTCTAAATTAAAAAACAAATTTAAAAATGAATGACGCTTATTTCAAACAGCATGTATTTTTTACTCTAAAATCTCTATCATATTTTAAGCTTAAAAATGCATTTGAATGAGATTATATTTATACTTTTCTTTTAATTACAAAAGAATTTTTATACTATCAACAATAATTTAGCCAACTCTTATTAATCAAAATTTCTCACCAATTTATGTTTGACTGGCAAAGTATGTTTCATTTAAACTCATGTTAGTTAAACGTTCTATAGTTTATCTTATCGTACGTAGATGCCCATTTTCCAAACCATTTTTCTTATATTCATTTTTGTAATAATTAAGTAACAAAATAATTTTAAAAACAATTTAATTCAGTATAATTTAATAATTTTAGAAGATATTATCATCTTTTGAATAATTAATGCTCTAAATATAGTAAGGTTACGATGAAGCTAGAGTGTCTGGTATTTATAACATTAAATATGGAACATTTGAAATGTGTAAACCGTAACATTTAAATAATGCTTTTATTTAAAAATTAATAGAAATTAATTACATTATATTTTTATATAAAAATTAAATAAATAAACATTTTGACTGAAAGTTATGGAGGGTTAGTTTCTTATTGTTTATTTCTGAGATGTTTTGTTTGATAAATCACGTAAATATTTGAATTAAAACTATCAACTATTTCACAAAATTTGAAGTTTTAGGTCATAGCCGGTGAAATAAGAAATATTGATGAATTGAATAACCCAAAATACTGTTTCAAAAATGGATTAAATGTCTTACTATATTCTTCCCGTAGAAAGTTTTTCAGTGATTTAAATAGTTCAAAAGCGATGGTAGCAATTCAGATCCAAAATTCAAACATCTGAAGTATGAAATATTTTCTGATATTTTAGGTTTTTTAGAGTTCTGTTTTAAATCCAACATCAAAAGTCTATTCTATAAACAATTGTCCTTATATTTATACCTGACTAATTTCTTAAGACATCACAAAAGCTATTCCTAAAACATCTTATCTTCACATGACAATTAACTCTTCTTAACTTCGTCTCTAAGTTAAAATTAAAAATCATTGAATAATAATGCATAAGATACGTACGAATAGATTAAATTTTCTTATTTACTAATTGTTTAAAATCTCCGGATTAATTTAAAAGGTAACGCGATAAAAACTAACGCAAGACATTAAATCTTATATTTTAAAAAGGTCAGTGACAGTTATTTAACAACAAATTGTAAAGTTTGCTTCTTAGCAGATGGAGTTGTCTAAAGTAGAAATAATATTTACAGAAATCATCATTAGCAATGCTCAGAAAATAAATCCACCCAATATATGCTTTATTTTTTAGCAATAAAAAAAATCTTTCAGCTAATACTCCTAAATTGAAAATTTTCCAATTAATATAGGCAATTAATTGCTATTTTGAAATAAAGAAAATGGATCTTTTATAAAAATGTATATTTATTTAATGATCTTCGTTGAAGCTGTTCTTGTTTTATACAGATAATTCAAATGACAATGATAATGTTTGAGCATTCGAATATATGAAATCAATTAGACTAATTTTCATAGTATCTGCAGATTCTAAAATAATTTTACCTTAAAGATTTTCGTCTTTAAACCTTCCCCCCTTCCCTCTCAAAATATTACTAAGAATAATTTTTATTTACCTCTGGTGGAAACACGTTTCAGAATTCAAAATATAACGTCAGCTAAAATATTTTCAACAAATTTCATATAAAAAATTTCATGCTAGGGAAAAAAGATGTACTTATAAAATAGATAAAATTTTCTGTTTAAAACAGAGAAAACAAATGAAACATGCTTTAATATAATCATTCGAATGTCCCAGTGTATTAATTTAAATCCATTTTTCCTCAATTAAATTTGCCTAGTAAAGAGAATTCAACTAAGAAGATTCACTAATAATGTAAAAAAGATATTTCATATTCATTTCACATCAATATTTATTAATGATATATCAGATAAAATGTACTAAAATTCGATTATTTTATTTGGATTATATATAAAATAAAACATTGATTATATTTTTACTACAATAAATTTAAAACCTGAATTTTCTTGAATCTTGAAATTTCGAATTAATCTCATTGCGATATTTTTTTAGTTAAAGTAACTCCATTAAAGTACCATAACAAAACATTCATTAGCCAAACATTTGTCGACTAAAATTTTTTTTTAATCTATATTTTTTTCCAGAAGAAAGAACACATTAACAAATACAACATAATAGAATTTGATTTAATTTTAAGCAGAAAACTAAAAACAAAAACTAGAAACAGAGCCTTGTTCTTTAGGATAGAAAATGGTACAGACTAAAAAACATGCTTGGATATTTTATTCTATTTGCTATGATAATTGATCATTATCTGGTTCAGAAAAGAATATTTATTCACTACATGGAGAAATAAAAACTGTTCAAAATAATGAGTAAAAAATGAAAAAGTTTCAAATTAAAAAATATTTTAAATCAATGGTTAATAAAATGAACGGCTCACTCACAAAACTGCTGAGATAAATATAATTTAAAAATTGTGTTGTTGTTTCATTAAAATCGATTTTGCTCTGGGCCCCTGTTGCGTCACATTGACGAAATCACGTATATGAACGACAAACGACTTTATTGAAAAAACATATAATTAAGACATAAAACAAACATATATTTATTTTGTAATAAATAATTGTATAGCGACATTTTAAATATTCGCTTTGCTAATTTTTTTTATTTACTTATCTACCGTTAAACCCATCTTCCAGGAATTCTTTATCGCAGAACTTAATGGAATTTCATAAGAACTCCAAAGAAAAATATTTATGCCTTTACATTATCTTCAACTATCTAAAGAAATTTACGATTTTCTTTAATAAATTACGTAGATGTCCGAAATCATTATTTTGGAAGCTTTTTACTGCTTTCCAATTTGAAAGCAGAATTTCTGCAATCTTGGAGCGCAATCAATTGTTATTTATGTTTCATTGTATATCTCGAAACAAGGTCGGTCTTTTGTCCAACAGATCATTCAAAATGTCCAACAAATTACTGCAACCCGGGTTAAATGAAAAGCTCTGTCAATGAAATTACACAGTGGTAATATGTCTTTGCTAATGGAAAAAGTTGTACATGCACATACTTCATCCCAGGCTCCCGTTCCTAACGTCTTTCCTAACTTAAACGTTCGAGAGTACAGCTGGATAACGAAATAAATATAAAAACTTAATGATTGAAACTAAAATAATTCAAACAACAGTGGCTTATGTCAGCATTTTACTTCCTGATATACGAAAGAGAATATGTAGTAATGATCAAATGATCCAATTGCCAGATTTTGATGGATTATCAAATCAATTAATAAATAAAACAATTTTAATTGAATTGAAATTAAAGTTACTTTTGGGATGGTGTTTGATTATCATAGGTATGTGAATACAATAAGAATCAAATATGAAACTTATTGATAGTTATATTAATTACGGTATTTTCACTTTAAGATGTGTGAATACAATAAAATGTCTTTTTTTAAATTGAAAATTTGAATTTAAAAAAATTTTAGTTTACATAATGTTTGAATACTTTTTTATGGATGAGTTTTGAGTTTGATTTCATAATCCATTTTTTTGACGTAAGGCAGATTTTTATATTTCCATTTACATATGTTTTAATGCTTTTTTACATAAGTTAAAAACTATATTCTCAAATTCTAATTTTTTGTAAAAAATTTGACAAGAAACCTTTATAAATTAAATTTAATAAATATTTTTATTCAGATTTGTCATAATATGTTTAGTGTCTTCTAAGTTCCTAAAATAAAGAAATAACGTATCTATTTAGAAATATTCTACATGAGTTTTGTCCATCACTACATGAAAAAAAGGATATTTTGTGTTACTTACTAACCAAAAGACTGTGTTTAAAAATTGGATTGAAATTCAGTTCATTTTTTTAGTTTAAGAAGTAGGTAAGCTATCTGAAAAATGTCTGGCAAAACATTGATAAACTTTTAAACTAAAACATTTTTGCTTGGTGCTTCTTTTTAGCCAAAAATAGCTCTTTTTAATATTTTGAGAAACTTTTGTCATTTAACTTGTATACTTTAATTTCATAATATTTTTCAATTTTTTATGCAAAAATTCAAAACTATAAATTTTAAGACGTTTTTCAAAAAATTCATCCAAAATGTACTAACGTAACTTAATTATAAACGTATTGAATTTGTAATAGTGAAGTCCAGTACAAGTAAACATGATGGCTCAGATAGACAAAATCTGATGCAAGATTTTATTGCCATAACTATAGATATGTATCATATTTTGAACTAACTTTACAAATGACCATCTATGCACGAGAGAAAGACATTACTCAAAACGATAATATCCTTCATAATAGAAATCTAATATTTGTTCTGGATATTAAAATTGCGGATATCTATTAATTTTGAGACAAGATCCATATTCCATGGACTGCTTTTCAAATTGCAGATGGTCATGAAGATGGATATTGGAAATTTTAACCTTTATCATTTAATTTTTTCCATTTAATTTTCATTAAAATTGTATTAAAATATTCACTTGTGTTTTATTTTTAAAAAATAAAATTTTGATTCGCATTACCACTATTGTATGGCAACAAGCATTCTTTGTAATTTAGTACATTTTGCATCAAATTTTAAACATGTTCGCAATAAATAGACAAATTAGGGATAAATAAGTAGACAAACTATGGATAAATTGTTGTTCGTTATAAATGATAAAATATAGATGATTTCAATAATTATTGTAAATAAAATGTTTTTTAATGTTATGTTGTCTTTTTAATTTCTTTTTAAAGCAAATATATATTTACTTTTTATTATTACTAGCATTTTTATTGGCTTAATTTATTTTTAATATTACTATTTTGTTTTACCTCTTAGAATTATTTATTTTTTAATACAAACTTTTTGACATTCATTTCACTTTTAAAATCTGTGAAGAATAAAGTCAAAAGCCGAACTATATAATTCAAATGGAAAATAATAAAACTGATTACATTTAAAATTAAATAAAAATCTAGCATCCAAGTCCAATATGATTTTATCTTATTAATCGACATATCAAACTCTTTTTTGTTTTAATAAATTACCCCTTTAAAAAAACTAATAAGTTTAAAAAATGAATATAAAAACGTATTATTAGTCATAAAATCAGCTTCTCTCAAAATTTTACAATAAACTATTTTTTATTTTGCTCTATTTTATTATTTCAATGTTTTATATTTATTTTAGCTACCATGTTAAATCTAACACATTAGGAAGGAGGTACTTCAGCATCTTATTAAAATTCAGCATATATTTTGTTTGTAAATTATTATAATTAAATTCTAATTCCATTTAAGACAAATTCTGTCTGTAGTTTATTGTTTTAAATCATTTCATGAAGGAATTAAAAACTATTTAGAAGACATTCTATTTTCATTTATTCTGTTTCAAAACAGAGTTTTGTTCTTAATGTATTCATAGTAAATTATAAATAGAAATCCCATAAAAGTTCTAAATAAAGAAAGCCGTATTATCATTTGAATTTCAGTGTCTATATAGATTTATTAATAAATGTACTAATTGGATTTCAGTGTCTCTCTCTCGATATACATGCACTAATGAATGTACTTAGTGAATTTACTGTCTTTGAATTTTTAATGGCTTGTATATTATGTATGGTAATAATTTAAACGCATTTGTGGAAGTAACGAAGGATGATTAAATCTTAATTCCTTTTCAAACAAAAGCGGTCTAAATCATTTCATGTTAAAGGCTTTCTAAATGAAAAACTTAACAAATTTTAGTTTAAATTTCAATAAACTTTTATATTAATTTAAAATTTAAAATAAATTTTCTTATGATAACATAAAGGAGTAAATTCAATAAATGGTACATTGAAATTACAAAGAACGTCTACATAAAATCTGTATATTTGCATTAGCGATGTATTGTTTTCATGCGCTTGTACGTTCTGTATTGTATTTGTTTTAATGCAAATTTCGTTACACTGCTAATTTAAAGCAGAAGAACGTCACTCATCTAAGAATTTTATTTATAGTTTTTCATTCACTATTCTTATCAAATGCAATGTACAGAATTTTTAAAATAAAATAATTAGCAAATTTAAAAGCATTTAACATAACTGAAAAATTTAATAAAAATAATTTGTAACAGTTTTTGTTTCGACTTTGAATCAATCAAGGTAAATCCGTGTTAAAAACACTAATTTTACATCATGATAATAGAACTTTTGAAGAAACAAAAATCGACAGACTCATTGACAAATTCGAATTAAAAACATTCGAACTAGTCAAGCTCTACTATATAAATTAAATTAAGAGTTCTATGGTAAAAAGTCTATTTCTAATCATTCAAATGTTTAAGTGGCTTAAAGTAATTAAGTTCTTTTTTCTTTTAAAACAAACACTATCTTCTTTTTTTTTCTTGTGCTTTAAATGTTCTCAGTATGAATTAAAAACAATTTACATGACTTAAGCCATTTTCCTTCGAATCTAGAAGATACTAGCAGCCTCTTTCTTGATAAACGGAAAAATATAAAGGACCGGCATTAAAAGCAAATGCATTTATTTATATGAATGGAAGCAGTCCTGTCCTCCGCTTCGCAAAAGGAGCTAATTTTCCTTTTGGTCCTCTATTTTTTTTCTCCGCTATGACTCAATATGCATTTAAATGAAAATCGTCTGAGAAATGCTTTCCGGGCGAATTCAATTTACCAATTCAAAGAAGGCACCAATGTAAGAAAATTATGCTTATTTTATTTATTTTTTCCCCTTCGTTTTTCCATCGTGATTACAAACAGTTTATTTTTTGGGTCTAAAACACAAAGAAGTTAAGATTATGCATATAACTTTCTGCTTTAAGTGACATTTCTTTAAACACATTTCAAAACTCAAGTCTACATTTGTTCCACTTTTAGTAAGAGTTTATTACATTTTTATAGATAATAGATTTAATTAAAACTATTCCGTGAAATGAAGATGACATTTTTCTCGTGGAAAATGCTGTTTTATGTATAAATTTAATTCGCTAAAAGAATTAATGCTGCCGCTTAAAATACATTTCAAAGAGAATGTAGAGTAATATAATTTAAGTTAAGGACAATTTAAGATTATTCTCGACTTTTTTAAGTCTTCTTATGTAAAAAACGGATGTGAAGAACATTATTAAGTTTTGAAATGCCCTAAAGTGCCTTGTTTTTTCAATCACTAGGACGGATAATTTTTGAATTGTTGCAGAAGTAGATTAAAGATGCATTCGTATGAAAAGTTAAATTTTCAAGAATGTTGCAGAGTTTTATATTATTAAAGTATTATGCAGGTTGTTGTTGCTGTTTTGTTTTTATTTTTCAATGTCCTTTATGGAAATATTGTTAGTCTAATTCGATTCGCAGAGTAATCAAATTAATATAATAAAGTTTTCCATTATATCTTGCACGAAATAAGACGGTAGAATATTTTAGAAAGAATCTTTAATCACTAGGACTACTACTCACTACTTATTGTTTAGCACCGTTTTTCTTTTTTAGAATGTACTTTCTAGAGTATTAATCCTTGTTTATTTTATTTGAAATTAAACATATTCTTTAATAGCCTCAATTTTTACTGTAGGAGATTTCTTTTTCCGAATGATTAACATTTTTTAAAAGAATTTAAACATTAACAATTCAGTTTTTTATTTTAAGTCACCATTATATTAATCAAAAATTGTAAAATTGTTTTAAAAAATTAAATTTCAGAAAATATAAGAAACGAAAATTAATGTTCCAATTACATGATCTCTCAAGATGAATTTTGAAGAGAAAACAAGCAGTGCAATTTAGAATAGATCAAAATATTCAGAAAGTTTTTTCTATGGATATCTGTGGTTAAAACTATGATTAATACTTTTTTGCGATTAAAACTATGATAAAAAAAAAGCCTTTTTTGCGGTTAAAACTAAAAAAACAACATGAAAAAATATTTTGATGCATTCTATACACGCACATAACGAACTAATTTCAATTTCTTAATCTTATATTTACAAATATAATAATCATCTGAAAGAAAACTGCGAGAAACTTATCAATTCCTATGGACATTTTTATTAGCTAGTTTACAACTGAGCAAAAATAAATGGCGAACAAAAATTATTGATTTTTATTTTACGAGAGTATTATGATAAATTTCATTTCAAAAATTCAGTATAGATATGAATGAAAGTGAAAAGTCTCTGTCAGAATGTAGATTAATATTATTAAAAAATTACATATATTAGTTGATTTCGCCTATCGAGCGATGTTCTGAGTGACAATGATCATGAGTGTTTGAAATAATATTCACGAATTAAAGCTAGTGTAGCTTTTCTATAGTTCAAATTTCCTCAACAAAGTAGCGTCTAAAATAAAAGCACCCGCTCTGTAATATATAAGAGAAAAGTTCTGGAGGTCTTGAAAAGGTAAGCGAGCTTCATTTCAGTTTTACTTGCAGAAAAATTTAGGTACATCCAGTGGAATGCTAAAATAGGTTGGCCAATATTTGAATAATCTTTAATAAAGGAACAACCTGGATGGAAAATTTTACTTACTTCCACTGATTGTTTGCTTTCTATGGCTAATCAAACAAATCAGCGGACCAAATTGTAGACTGCAAGTGGGGTAGTGGGTCGTGATAAGATAATGAATGCATAATGATATTTCCATGTTGTTGTATCCAATGGCACTTGTCACCGACAAGCCCGCTGATCGCTGTCAGCGATTTTAAACCTGAATTAGCGCCCTTTGTTTTTCAGTAGCGTCAACGAGGACCGAGAGAATGACTTCATGCTTCACATACGCTTGTCCCCTCCCTTTTTACAAGGGGGCACATTCACACTACTCGCAGATAGAACAACAACCACGCCCGAACTCAAATCCGAGACGCCCATTATACTAGGAATATATGCTACCACTAAGCCAGGACGCCAGTGGGATCTTCCCATAATTTATAATACGCGCAGTTGAAGCACACACGAAAAAAATCACGATACGCAAGCAAGCTACTCGTGTTGATTGGCAAACAAAATAAGTGCTTTTCTAAGTTACGGATGACGGTCTTTTTGAACATAATGCGTATGTTTCCCTTTTTTTCTGAATATATTTATGTCTTTTTTTATTTTCTTTGCAGCGGTTTCTGTCAGTTGTGGATCGGTACAGGGTGTCCCTTCCTCTGGAATGCCCCCTGCATCCGCGAAGGGACATGTTCTGGTGGTTGCAGACAGAACTTGAGGCCACCAAGATCGAGGGCGAGGAAACGTGGCATTGCCCGGTGTGCGGCCAAAAGTTCAGATGTCAGAACACTTTCGTCACGCACTGGGATGCCTCGCATGCCAAGACACTCGGAATGGTGAGGTGCTTTCTCCTGGGCTTGAATTTGGGCTTTTGCACTCATTTGGAATAGTAGTAATTCGCAGTAAAAAATTCGTAATTGAACGTAAGAATATTAATAAGAGCATAGGAATTAATACCATAACCTAGTTTTAGAAATTAAACTAAAGTTCATAAGATAGATTATTGACATAATTATTATTTTAAAAACTTCTTCTTTTCAAAAAAGAAAAGAAAAAAGAAAATTTCTTTGTCTGCTTTTAAATAATATGCTAGCAAATTTCTTATTATGATAGAGAATTTTAAGTAATTAATGATAAATGGCAATTTTTTAATGCGTGGTTTCATTAATGTACTTAAAGATAGAAAAAGATTTGTTATCGAAATTCCCTAGATAAAAATCATAAAAGCGTAAAGCGTTGACAGATTAATTATATTTTTAATTTATGTTTTATTTCAAATTTTAATAAATAATTTTCCAATTTTTTTCTCCTGTGATACGCATAATCCCCTTGCTTTATGGTTTTCAGCAACGTCTCATACATTTGCATTTATTGTTTACATATTAAAACTGTTGATAAAAATACTATTTTCTATTTTTTGAACTACTCATAAATTCTTTTTGAAAAAAAATTAATTTGAATTATAATTATTTTTAATTTGCCAATTTTTTAATCATTTATCATTTTAATTATTACATGCAATTTTAAGTTTTAAGTTCACCAGTAGAGTTAAATAAAAATGTAATCAATCAATTGATTAAATATTATTTATGTTCTGAAACCTTTATACAAATGCTTTGGCATCTGAATAGGGAATTTACAAAATTTGAAGTTCATCAGAAATTTAGAAATAAATATTATACAAAAGTTCGCTTTTGAAAGTGTTTGACAAACAAAATTAAATTGAAAAATATTTTTAAAAATATGTTTCTGTATTTTCAAGGTTTTTAAAAAAATTACTAACCTCGGAATTTCAGTAATGGAAGCTTTAATATTAAAAATAACATAAATAAATAAGTTTAAAAACTGTTTGAATAAAAATGCTGGCCTTTTGAACAAATTATATTCGAAAAAATATTAAATAAATTATAATATAATTTTTTGTTAAATTAAGTAAATGCATGTAGATAAATAAAAAACAATAACAGCCATTATAAAATTATTTATTCATGCCATAGGTTATTCATTTAATTTAAATTCTAAATTTATTATTGAAACATACAAAAAAGATTTTCAGACAATTCTTTACTTCACTGAAGCTCTATTCAAATGGTATAAGATAAGAAAGATATTGAAAAGTAATCATTAAACCATGAATATTTTTTCATTATTTTATCTTAAAAAAACATGAAGTGTAATTATGAGTTAGATTTTCTGAATGAAAAGTTATTACTTTCAAGATTCTTTGGGTAAAATGTTGATAAAAGGATTTGGGAATTTTTATAATTAAATAAAATTATTCTTATAAGATAGTTTCATTTCGATATTGAGATTTTTTTAAAATTCTTTAATAATTATCATTAAATATCAATGCCTTAAATAAAGCAGATCGGCTAATGAATACCTTCCTTCACCAGAAATTAATAGTATTTACTAAATCCTTATCCAATAAAAACCTAAATAAATTTCATATCTAAATTTCGGACCTTAAGATTCTTATGAATACGTTAATATATTGCTCAACAAAGCTATCCATTGTAAAAGCTACCTCTTTCTTAATATATCAATATTGACAAAATTTTGATTGATTATACTCTGGCTGTCAACTGAATAACAAATAATGTTGCTTTTATAATTTCTTTTATGTAATGAAATCCTTTTGACTTGACATTTCCAGTTTCCTGTTTCTCCTTGGAAAGTCTGTAGTCAATGTCAATTGCTTTCAACTTAATTGCAAAAAATGAGTATATTATATAGCCTTGATACAACAAAAATTCAAACACATCCGTTGCATAATAATTGTGAATGTGTAAACGTGCGTGAGTGCATAAATATTTAAAACTGCTATTATTATAAATTCGTTAAATGAAAAAATAATATTTTCGCATCAGTATTTTGTTTAGCTCATTTTTATTTTATAATGTTTTATAAAGCAATGCTTCATTATTTTCCATTTAAATTGAGGTATTGCACACTTATTTAGTTTGCCATTAATTATTTTATGAATAAAAGATCTTATAAATCCACTAAAAAAGAATTCAAATTATCCTATTCTATATCTATAATTATTATAAAGCTCAATGTGTGTGTGTGTGTGCGTGTGTGTGTGTGTGTGTTGGCACTCTACAGGCCAGACCATTGGACCTACAGTTACCAAATTGGTACATGTATACCTTGGAGGTCGGGAATGTGCACCTCGGAGCCCTTTTTTCGAATTTTTAATTAGAATTTGAATTAATTAAAAAATTAAACGAAATTTCGACGTTTTTCTGCTATAAATTCCAAAAATATTATTTCACATAGCTGATTTTTACATCAAGTTAAAGATTAAAAAATTAGCTTTCTAAAGGTTCCAGTATTTTAATATTAGCATAAATTTCTATTTTTAAAGAAATTTTTTAAACATAGTTTTCAATAATATATTTCAGAAAAAATAATAAAATTTTAAAGCGATCTATAAATAATGAGCGATTAAAGGGGAAAAATAGCTTTTATTAAACTGTTGCCATCATACTGACAGAAGTTCAAATTAAAAAATGAATTATGACTGTAAATTAAATTGAAAAAAAAATGTGACTTTCAACACGTAATTGGATGAAGTCAAACAAATATTAAATGTTATGTTTTCTAAAAAATAAATACAAGGCAAAGGTTTCTATGATCGTTTACAATATCTATATCATTAATTTAGTAAATCAGCATTTTGTTTATGGTAAACATGTTTGAATTTATACAGGATACGCATTCAAATTCGTGCCAAATGGCTAATTTGTAAATCATTAGTAATTGACGTGCATATTATTATCTACTGTAAACTTGGTCTAAATAATTACAATAATAATAATTATTATTATATTTTATGTAACTTGAAACAAAAAATACAATGATGAATAACTGCTGGATTTTTTCATACGAACTAGATTTTTTCGGTGAGTTATATTAAGCAAAATATTTTTACTAATATTTTAAGCAAAGTTGTTACACCAATCAGTCTTCTAAGCAATCATTAAAATTGACTGATTTATATAAAAAGGAATATTATTATTATTATTCATCTTTTAGATTTTTTCGTCCACTATCTTAAAAAAATTTACCATTTCATGCCAATCAATATCCGGGATTACTCCAAGGCTGATATTAAATGAATGAATGAATGAATGCGTGTGTGTGTGTGTGTGTGTGTGTGTGTGTGTGTGTGTGTGTGTGTGTGTGTGTGTGTGTGTGTGTGTGTGTGTGTGTGTGTGTGTGTGTGTGTGTGTGTGTTAATGCTCGACACACCAGACTATATGATCTAGAGATGCATCACTTAGTATACATATATTTACTTTGGACGATGAAAAAGCATACCTAGAAGGATTTTTTAAACTTTAATTAAAATTACGCTAACATTCGGAATGAATTTTTTTAACATAATCATATTTTTCAAGAATAAATATCTTACACAATGAAAGTAGATTTTATGAATGTACCAGTGATTGCCGTCATTTTGATAAAAACTGAAACTAAACAATTAAATTAACTCTTATTGCAAATTAAACCAAGAAAAGTGTGATGTTGAGCACATGTTTAAAAAGAAACGCAATATTATGGAACAAATATAAAAAGTGATATTTTCCACATGATTTCATGACAACTTATTGCGAGTCAAAGTGTTATATAGTGCAATGAACAAATAATCGTAAGGCTTTTATAATAACATGAGTTGTGTGACTTCCGAAATTTAAGTATATCTAGCAGAGAAATTATAAAGAGAACAAGGCACATAAGTATTTAATTGAAAATTTTAGAACGCATTACTCTTGGCGAATCAGCAGGTCACCAAAGGCGGCTAGTTCTCAATAAATCACAATTTTCTTTTTTACCATTTGTGAAAAGCTATTCTTTATAATGTACTAGCTGGTACCCGAGACGTTGCTGCAGCAGAAGAAATAATCTTGGAAATATCATTTGGCATTAAATAGTTATATTGTTTAGTTAATAATGATTAGAATAGTTAATAACGATTTTATATAGTTAGTAATGATAGTTAATAATGATAATGATATTTATTTTCTTGCAGGCAATGAAGAAGCATAAGTAGTATTTATTGTATTTTTATTATTCTATTCTACAATCAAATATTCATTTTTATGTATTAGATTTGTGTATTCTTTTAGAATTGTAAATCTTGGTGTTCTTTCTGAATGGTAATGCAAGAAACTATCTATTGTTCTTCGTGATTCGTGTAATATTCGTTCAGAATTCTGAAGTTTAGTATCAGAAAATGTGATTAAAATATTTTTTTTCAAAATTGATTCAACATAGAAAATATATTCATATCATAAAATCTGTAATATAGTAAAATAGATAATTTTTTGAAAACTAAGATGTTGCAAAATCATTTGTAATCTAATAATTTCGGAAGATACTGCAAAAAACGCAAAAATTTTATTAAATGTTTGATAAAAATTTCAAACCTATACGCTTGGTTTCCCTAAAATTTTCCCGTACACTCTCTAATAAAACTATTACCTCAGAGAAAGACTTGCATTGCATTTACGTGTAATAGTTACGAAATATTAACGTCTAGCTTGAATTTAGCATCTTTACTGAATCTATTGTGTCTCCTTGTCGAGTTATTTGGTGGTTAATCCATGGTTAATAGATGCCGTAAAAAGATCCGAAATTTTTTTTTATACTTTAGATGATCGTATTAAGCCTATAACCATGGCGTAAGTGCAAGCAATATGTTGTTTAAGTTTTATCGGAATCGGCAGCGCATAAGAGACATACAGACAAACATTCACTTTTATTTATAAATTTTCTGAATGCTTTGTACAAAAAAAAGAAATAATATTATTCCTGTCAAAAATAAAGCCAATTTTAGAAAAAATACACAAATAAAGTCTATTTTTACTGAATTCAAATTTTTTTTGTCTGATATCTAACTAACTTATACATTAGAAATGTCTAATATTTCGAGGATTTCACTACACTCATGCATGTGTATTTCCCTCGTCAGGCCGAAGAGACGGTGTGCCTCGACGACTTCTGCGATGTGTTTCGGTGCGATGTTCTTCGGAAGCGAATGCTAAAACAAAGGATGGAAGAGGAAGAAGAACTCAGCAAGACGGGGAAGCAGCAGCCCACCTCAGGCTTCCAGAGCCTCACCTTGGTGAAGCACCGGACCCAAGAACCCGAGGAAGAAGACGATGACATCAGAGAGAAGAAGAGGAACTGCAAGCCTGAAGAAATGAGCCGCATACACAACAAGTGCAGGGTAAGTGCCTACTTTTAGTGATTTCTGATGATGAACTGTTTAATCAGCAGTTCCAAATCCATGATTTGAGATTTGTTGATATCATGTTCGATACTGAAAGGTTTCTGTTTATTTTTTTAGAAAACATCTCAGAAATAACATTAATTCTACTATATATATGAGCACTTCCTGACAAAAGCTTTCCCATTGAGCTTCTAGGTCAATCATATATCATATTTCTTTTAAATTAGATTACACTCCCTTGTGGAATCTTTTCTCTCGCATTCGTTCTTTCGATTGTTGTGTACATATTCTTTCTTTTTTTTAATAAAGTCCACCTACATCTATACCAAACCAAAAAGGGGCCACACGAGCTCTAGAAATGGAGGTGTGGTGTTGTGTTGAATGTTAAAAAGTTCGTCTAGCATCGTGGTGGTCAGGTGGTAACGTCACGTCCTCAGAGCCGGAGGTTAGCAGGTTCGAAATCCAATTCCAAAGACGAACCGCTGTTCTAGCGGGTCTCATGCACTTTGGGGTCAAATGTTCTCCCAATGGTACGGTGCGGAATTTTGGATTGGGGTGAGGCATTAAATCAGGTGTCGTCTTGTCATCTTAGAACGATTCAAAATCACAATAAACGTCCCAAAATAGCTCTAATGTTGCTTTAAAGCGGGACGTTAATATATCAAATTTAATTCTCTTACCATCGTTCATACCAAATTTATCTCAAATAACCTTTCACTGGGTCCAGTATATATTGATAATCTTGGATAATGTAAAGGACTTCCATTCATTACACATAACAGCATCTTTCAAGATTAGAATTTTGAGCACGTTACAAAATCAAATTAAATTACCAAGATAAAAAAAGTCCCAGACGAGTCGATAATACAAAATTTATGTCTTTAAACAATAAAATAATTTCATATGCCGAAACAAACGAATAAATTAAAGTCTTTTTTATTATATGTAAAAATATTTTGAATTGAATATCAATAGAGTTTACAAGAATGTATGAGTGAAGAGCGATGGTGTATAAAAAATAATAACATTCTCAAGCTATAGTTTAAAAAATGAAATGCATGTAGTTGGAATAACTTGTGTATAATGATTTATACTTTTTTATATATAATAGTATTCTATACCTTTTTTTATATGTAAATGAGTAATTTGTCTTTTTTATAATATAGTAAAAATGGTAGTAATATTAAGAAGTAATATTAATCATCATGCCTTCAATTAAAATAAGCTTTGAAAGCAACAGTCTAAAATGACTTTTCTTTCAATTCACTGAAAATTTTTTAAGCTAATAAAAACTGAACAACTAAATCTTTAACATTCATCAAGAAATAAACGCCGAAATCCATTTCAAAAATTATCTTTAAAAATGATAGATGGTTTTTAAAACTTTTAAAAGAAATATGAATCGAAAAAATCCTTTAAAAAAGTCCGGTTGAATACTGGCAAATCAAGTCCTTCACTTTTATTGAAGATATTTTTGCCTCGTCTTTCGCTTATAAAAAGTGAAAACAAAATGAGCAATTTTCGAGCGAGTTTCAATAACGCAACTCATCAGAATGTGAATAAATGAAATAAATTCTCATCATCAACAACATCTGGAAAGAGTGACGATGAAAAAAACGAATTTTTAAGCTTTTCATTGACTTTGCTTTTTTATATATCCTATATTTACCCGCATAACCATCTTTTTGGGGGTGGGGGTGGGGTGTTGTATATCATTACATAACGCTCTTGCTGCAAAAAAAGGCAGTATATAAAAACAATAAACCGACAACATCAAGAGAGAAAAAAATAATAATAACGAGGCACGAAATCGCTCTCTTTGTATAAAACAGGTTGAGTTGTTTTTATGTTTCTCAATTGAGGACTCCGTTAAAAATGAAAACTTTTTCCAACGCTTTTCAAAAACTAATCTGACGTTTTTTGATTGATGAATCTTGTGGAAAGATGGCGAGAGGAAAATTTAACGACGAAGTATATATACCCTGGGATAAACGAGAGAGAGAGAGTTCGGTATAAAGATAAATACCTCTTAGTTTTGCTGTAGTAAATGCGTCATCCCCCCCACTTGTATTGATTTTCCGCTGTCCTTGATTGCTCCCTTTTGGGGTGATATTTCATTGACGAAAATACCTCTCCTCGAGACTCGTTGAGAGCTTCCTTAATAAGCACTTATAAAGCAATGCAAGGCTATCTGTTCTGAAAGTCAATTTGAGAGCTTTCTTAAGGGGGAGCGTCCAAAATCTCTCGTGATAAGGAAGAATTTTAATTTGGGTCTTAAGTTACTAAAAGATGGGATTTGCTTAATAGTTTTGTTGGTGGGGTGTTTGAGGAAGGAGGATATCTTTATTAATCTTAAAATCTCTTAATACCATGGAACTTAATTCTTGGCATGATACCAAATTTTGCAGGGTTATGTTTGACGAAGAATTTTTTTTCTCCTCAAATTCGACTGTTCAGTAAAGCCGCGTTTCTCAAATAGCTGTCAACGAAGAAGTTTAAAGAACTATTAAAGGACTATTTTGATATTTCATAAAAAAATTGCTATTTTAATATCAGTTAAATTGTTACAAAATAACTATTCCCTTAAATAATATTCCCAGGTAAAAAGATTAAAAAATCACTTTGTTTTCTCTGCCAAAACTTGATCTTCTAAACTTGCCTTCGAATTTCGTCATAAATCGAAATTATAATTTCTGACGTTATTTTCAATAAACAGATTGAAACAATTAAATATAAATTTCTTCTTTGTAAGTGCAGTTAATATACATGACATGAAAAATTCAAAATATATATTCTATTGTATACTGATATTTTACATAAATTAGTATAGTATACTAGTATTTTATATTATATTGGTATTTTGTTTCAAATTAATTTAAAGGCAATATATGACGTCATCCATAGAAAGTATAAAAACTATTTTCATACGAAATATTTTGTGGCTAATTAAAAAAAAAATGTTTTTATATATAATTTAGAATTTGTTTATAAAAAAACAAGGACTAACTGCTAATGGCTGATAATTTAAGAGTATTTAAGAAAATATTTTTAAAATGTTTCATGTAGATGGCAAAATCTAAACTTAAATAATCTAACATACCAAGATTAAGAAATAGAAAAATAGTGCCTAACACTGAGTTGGAAATGCAGTTGTGTATAGTTAAATAAAACTTCCTTATTGACACATCATATAGGCTGATGTGAGATGTAAAAAAATAAATAATATTTAGCCAATTTATTTAAGTGATGTCTCATTAGAAAGCTCAAATAAAGAATGAGGTGTGGATATCTGCGCTAGAAAATCAAAATTTAGAAAACTGATTTATTCAAATTTTTTATGATTTTTTTAATCTTAGAACACTTTTAGTTAATATTTTTTAATTATATACGTAAATTTTTCTTATTTTTCCAAATAGAAGAATTTAAAACTTAGAAAATAAGAAAATTTCAAAGGTTTTAAAACATTTAAACATTTTAAAAGAAAATTTCATTTACACATTTAAACATTTTAAATTTAAATTTTTGCAATAAAATATACTATTATTTATAAACATCAATTACGCAATCAAAAAACAAACAACAATTACATTTCTTTTAGCATTATATTTTCCCCAAAATTTCCCAGTTCTTTCTGCATTATATTTTCTCAATAATAAATGTATTCATATAATGTAAAATATAACATTGTATCTTAGATATAATGAATAAAACAGAGTTTATTTTTGATTTTTTCAAAATCCTCAATTATTGTTTAAATAATACTATCCAAGTGATAGAAGTTTTCATTATTGCATGTTTTAAAGTAATATGGATATTTTTTTCACTCTTCCTCAATATCTATAGCTCTTTCTTTTACTGAGAACGTCAAAAATAGAGTTCAGTCAAATGTATCTTTCATTCATATGAGATGCATACTTTAAAATTAAAAAATAATAATACATGAAAAATTTTTGAATTCAGAGAGGCCACACATTGTTGAAAATTTGGAAAATTAATTTCGTGACATTTATGCCAAAAGTTTAAAATGTTTTAGGAGATAGAGCATCACAGAGCATACTTTCGGAACCACAAGTCTTATGTTGTGTTGTACAGTCCATTGATAAACCATGACAATGGTGTTTCTTCTGAGATTTCAAATTGATGTTTAATGTTAGAGTGATATCTGAAGAGCCACTGCTTTTAATAACGAATACCCTGTTTTAAATTAATATATGTATCATAAATCAACAACTAGTAAAATCAAGTCCTGTATTAAATAGCATTCGGAGTTATAAGAAACCTGTCACAAGCCTGTGTTCTTTTCGTTGTGGTCTTTCGTATTAAGCACTAAAATGAATAATAATATTGACAAAATAATAATATTAGTCGGGTATTAAACATTTGTTAATAGTAACCATCATTAGATGATTAAACATTGTAATTTTATAGTACTAACCAACAAATGTATTAAGAATTATTATTAGAGTATTAACCATTTTAAAAACATCTGTTCCCTCTACCTCTATCGGTTCTTAAATCAAAGTGGACTTAAATATTTTAAAAATAACCAGTGTTTGCATGTTTAGTTAATAAAGCTTTAAAATTAAAAATTAAATGTTAAATTAAGAAAATTTACATCTCACAAAAGTATTAAATTAAAAAGGATACAGGGAAGTAAGTGTTCAACAATGATATGACAAAAAAAAACATTGTTTATTAAACCTTAAATATTTAGACAAATAAATATTTAAGTTGAAGAGTATATTAAATATTTACTTTATGTATTTAAAACATACAAAAGCAATAATGTACCGATCCCCTTCAATCTTTTTCTTTTTTTTCCTCAAAAACCCTTGAAGGGGTGGAGGACTAGAAGAAAGGGGGGTCATCAAATGTCTCTCGTATTCCTCGATCACAGAAGCGAAAAATGGTGTTTAAATTATCCTCGTCATCTAGGAATTCCAAAAAAGCGTTCTCTCACTTCACTTCATTTTCATGAGAAAAGGCAGACGACAAAAAAAGAAAGAATAATTTCTTTTAACGCCACTTGAGGTTTGAGAGAGCGGCGAGATGCAAAAATCGATAGGGAAACTATTTATTTGTTATCCAAATAACAAAATCATTACAGATGCTTTTAAGAGTAGCCGGAATTCTCTCTCGGATGGCTCTTTGTTTTTGACTTCTCGATCGCTGACACAAATTGCCGCTGTGTTGGAACAATCGAAAACACTTAGCTCGTCGTAATGCAGGGACCGAGAGTGCATAATGAACGCCGCTCCGAAATGCATTTTTTATGATACTTCGCAAACATAAATAGTTACTTTTAGAAGACAAAAGAAAGGGAATGGTCTTTATAGCGTTTGAAATCGATTGTAAAGTTGTATTCATGGATTTAAAGTGAAAAGATGCTTTGGAAAAAAAAATTAGTGATATGAAAGGAAGTTTTGAACTTTAACACCAGCTTGTAATTTTAAGCCTCCTTTGGAGGACTTAAGATTAAATGATTGGAGAAAATGTTATCAAAGATAATTGCATTCATTAATGCATGAATGACATTTTTAGAAGCGTTTCCCCAATAGAAGAAAACTGTATAATTATTCGTAAATCATATTTAGATATGACTGACTTCTATGAGGTTATTTTTTAAAATGTTCAATTTATTATTGGACAGAGATGCGTTGCTGCTCTAGAAGTATAGCAAAATATATTTGTAGATTACTTTGCTATACATTCTTACATTTCTTTCACGCTCTCTGAAATTTAGTACTTAACGTGTTTAAGTATTTCTGACCTTGGTAATGACCTTTGCCTTTCTAGCAACTTAAATCACTTATACATGAAAATTATGTCCGAAGAAACTGCTACTTACGGAAACATACGTTTAATTTTTGAGGCATTGACAGACTTTTTGTAGGAAAATAAAATTTGACTGCTAATTTAAATTATTTCTGAAGTATTAAGTTCCATTAAGTTATTTAAATAACAAATAATTGTCCTTTAAAATTAAAAATTTGTTCAGCAATAAAATGACATGGACATAGACATAGTACATTATAAGGCCCCGTTTTTTATTAACTAATCAATATATTAAGGAAAAGGGGATTTACTAATAAGGTCACACAAAAAATGATAAAAGTAATTTTTAAATAATGTACTCAATAATAAAATATTTTTTCCGATATACATATTAATTAATAATTACCTTAATTTCAGATGAAGGCATTTTACTTTTATGATAAATTATAAAGAAACATAACATAAAGTTTTATTTCAGATGATCTGTCTAGTGAAACATGACGGTAACAGATATATGAATAATCAGTATTGCAAACAGCCTTTAGCGGCCTGTTCAATCTCCCAGATTACTGACTTTTTAGGCTGTTAAGTGATTAATATGAAATTAATTTTAAAAAAACATTTCACTTTCTTGCATAGCTTGGAAAACCTGAATTCAATTAGATCAATTTACTACAAAGTAAAAAGTGTATTTATTGCAAAATAAAAGAGAAAGTACAAATTCTACTTTTGAGTTAAAGATTGGCAAAAACGTGCGATTGAATGCTTTAATGGATGAGTTTGAATTTCATCAGAGTATTTAAAAACATTGTCACAAATGTCGCATTAAAAATATTATCAAAATTAAGAGAAAGAATTTCAACCAAATGAAACTGATACATTTGGAAAGGATATATTTTAAGTCTTAATATGATACAAAGACTATAATTTTTGGAGATAATTGTTTTAGAAGATATGAATATTAATTTCCCTTGATCGCAAAAATTACCCATCTGGTAATTATTAAGCCTAATTTTGCACTCGATTAACCTTTTTGTTTAAAGAGAATTTCTTGATTTCTCTTATATCTTTTTTCCTCCGGTGGAAGGTATTTTATGTTACTCAACGAACTATTTAAAGAACATTTCTCATAGTATTTTGCAAATCTATTAATTAACTAAGTAAAATGTTGAAATCAATGCAATTATGAAATTCTTATTATGTTTTATTTATTGATGTGTTATGTTTTATTATCTGATTATTGTCATAATTGACAGTAAGTAATAAGTAACTTACGACATTTTAAATATATAGATTGCAACGATATAATAATTTTTACTTTAATTTTAATAATTAATACTTTTAATAATTCAATACAAACGTACTCGGCAGTCCTAATAATAAAAAAAACATGAAATAATAATAGACAATGAAAATATTTATAAATTATGGAATGTCTATTTTTTGTAAATTTATTTTTTCGCTGATTCTCGATCTATACGTTATTTATTGGAATACGACGAAACGATGATTTATGAAACTTTATTGTCCTGGAAATGATAAAGCTTCAAGTTGACGCTTTTACAAAATATGAACATCTAAATGAAATATCAAAGCAACCAACAAAAACTAAATTCGGATTCTCAAATTAAACTTCAAAATTCATCTCCCTCAAATCAAACACTGTTACTGAATGGTAATTTAAAATCTATTAATCAACTTACCTAGTTCAAAATATCTTCTTCGACTTCAACTTCAGAATCATCCTAATCATTCTTATTAAGAAACTAAGACTGCAAAATTCTTCTAACCATAAATGAATACCTATAAAATTTGAGCTCAACCAATGCGAAAGTACCTTTTTTCATATTTGCATTCATTTATCGACAACGTTTAATAATAATCGTCTCATAATCATTTTCTAAAACAGACGATTTCTTTTCCTGATTTGGCATGAATTATTTACAAGTTCAAAGTTCGGTCTTAAAGTCTGTTCTGAAATAAATCATAAACATTGAAGCAGTGAATAAATAAACAAGCAAAATGATTGGACCTTACCAAGCAGATTTCTCATTGCTCTCCGATTTATTTATTTATCTAAGCTTCCCGCCTTCCGTGCTGTATGAAATCACATGTCTGGATGAAATGAAAATGTGCTCTTCGCAATTTGTAATGCATCTCAAGAACATGACACTTTTTTGTATTATTTTTTATTATACCTAATAAAAAGCATAACTGTGAATCATTAAATAATCACAGCATGAAATTGTGAACATATGCTTCAATCAAAGAAACAGTATTTCAGTATTTTTAAAAAAAATAGAAATAAGCGAGTGACATTTGTAATTTTCTTGTTAGCCCTGAATACTGAATCATCTGCCTTCAGCAAATGAAGAATGATATTATCTAGTGTAGATACAGATGCATACCCAATTGGTTCAGATCATTAGAAACTTGAAAAAGAAGGTGAAAATAAGAGCAATATGTGAATATCGGTAGTTAAATTATACAACTCTAATGACAGACGGTTTTTATTACTTGTCACAATTTTAAATTAAATATTCTAATTAATCATTTTCTTGAACATTTGAGCAGAAGTATTTTAAGTATTGCGCATTTGTACGCTTATTTAATTCAATTAATTAAGTAATTTATTTTTGCATTAAACTTTCCTCAAGCAGTTTAAAGTAAAATTTAAAACAACATCGAAAGAGTCCCTTTTCAAATTTTACCATGCTCAGAATCTACATATAAAAATTTTAAAATCTATGTGCTTGTATATTTAACACTGGCCGCCTTTGGCGACCAGCTGGTTCGCCATGAATAATGGGTTCTAAAATTTTCAATTAAATCACATATTCATTAGCCTTGAAGTAACTCCGGGCATTGATTGGCCTGAAATTAATATTTTCTTTAAGATGATGGACTGAAAGCTCTAAAAGAACGCGTTTTCCTAATAATATTCTTTAATTTTATAAATCAGTCAGTTTTAATGATTGATTTAGAAGACTGAATGATGTAGCAACTTTTATTTAAAATATTTATAAAAATATTTTGTAAAATATGGCTCACAGAGCAAAGTATGAAGAAATCTAAAACTCATTATTCATAAATGCATTGTTTGACTCAAACAACATAAAATGTAATTATTTACTTCATTTATATCAAATTAATAGTATTAAACGATATATATGCCTATTAATAATATTTTACAAATTGGCCATTGGAAAGGAATTTGAATGCATATCCTGTATAAATTCAATCCTGTATAAATAAAGATAATTTTTTCAATTAATGATTTAAATATTGCAAACGATCATAGAATCCTTTGCCTTGCATTTTTAAGAGAAAATATCACATTTTATATTTATTTTATTTTATCCAGTCACGTGCTAAAAGTTGCATTTCTTCAGATTTAATTTGCAATGATAGTTTTTTAAAATGTTTTTTTTTAATTTGAACTTTCGACAAAATGATGGAAAGACGGTGATAAACCTAATTTTTTCCCTTTGACGTGCTCTTGCAGATTTTATAGAAACCTTAGCTTTGCATTTATTTTTTTAGAAACCATCACATTTTATAATGAAAAAAATATTGAATTAATGATACAGATATTGCAAACGATAATAGAAATAAGCCATTAAGATGGGATTCCAATGCATATCCTGTCTAAATTCGATCAGGTTTACCGTAAAGAAGATTTATTGAATTAATTATTTAGATATTGCAAACGATCACAGAATCTTTTACTTTGCATTTATTTTTTTAGAAAATATCACATTTTATATTTCTTTTATTTTATCCAGTCACGTGTTAAAAGTTGCATTTCTTTAGACTTGATTTACGATGATAGTTTTTTTTCGAACTTCCGGCATTCTTTTATTTTATCCAGTCACGTGATAAATAAATGGTTAAAATATTTCTTTAAAAATTCGTTAAAAATAGAAGCTTACGTTATAAATTAAAAAAATCTGATACCGTTAGAAAGCTAATTTTTTATCTTTAAATTGATATAAAAATCATGTTTGTACGATAATATTTTCTGAAGTTATAGCGGAAAAACGTCGAAATTTTGCTTAAATTTTAATTAATTCAAATTCTAATTAAAAATTCGAAAAAAGGGCTCCGAGGTGCACATTCCCGACCTCCAAGGTATGCATGTACCAAATTTGGTAGCTGTAGATCCAACGGTCTGGCCTGTAGAGCGCCAACACACACACACGCACACACACACATTGAGCTTTATTATAAGTATAGATATAGATTATACAATTCCATACTTTTGACTCATTTGAACGAAATTTGATACAAATGTTCATCAGTACTAAAAGGAACTAAAGAAGAGAGCGTCTGATTAGATTGCTTTTTTGCCTTTACTCCTCTAGTTTTAATAATTCTTAATCCATATTGGTGTTTTTTTTTATCTGATCTCTTAATATCATCAGAAAGTTTTGCAGTATCATAAAATATGACTCCTTTGTTTCAAGAAGAGTTTCAAAAAATCATATAAAATGAGCATAAGAAAATAATAAGGACTTCAAAGAAAAAATATGTTTTATTATAAATCTATCTTTTTTCGTATGTAGAGTTTTTTTAAATGTTCGATTTTGAAAAATATTTTATAAATTCTACTGTCTTTTATTACACAATATAATTTATTTTATTTTATACCTAATACAGGCACTGGCTTAGTTTTCTTGAATTAACGTCTCATTTTCAATCCACACGAAGGCCATTAAAAATTAAAGTAGCTCTAAACAGTGGACAGATAACTTCAATCCAATTTTCCAGTGTACGCTAAGAGGAATGGGCTAAAAGGATAGATGATCAACATCTATAGACTTAATGCACATAATGTCATTGGTAGATTTAGATTTTTCAGCTTCAGGCACTTTACCTTTATTTAAGTAACTGGTCAATTCAGTTTCATATCTTTCAATTCAATTCATGTCTTTTCAGTTTCATGTCATAATCTTATTAGTCTGGGATTTTCGTTTGCTTTTATTTTAGTTCCATCAATAAAATCTAATACTTTTATTTAGTTTTTGATATGTATGTCATGAAAAGAATCAATATAAAATTAGCAAAAATTACCAAACACAGCTTTCCTTATTAACAAATATAAAATTTAAAAAAATCGTCAGATTAAGGAAGATTATAATGAAGCAATAAATTTTAAACAAACATTCAACACTATTTAACAAGAACCGCCAAAGATCTAACATTATTAGTTAACAAATAATTAACTCGCTTACCGCCATAGGACTTGCCTATGACTTAACCCTACTATATGTTTAGATTATCTGAATCGCAAGTGAAAAACATAGCATAAATCTTATTAATATTCTAATATATTAAAAACTGCAGTTATTTATGATTATGCAGTTAATTAATGATTAAATGCGTAATTTAATAATTTTTACACAAACTGTAAGTCTAGTAGTTTCTAATTAAAAAAGTTTAGTTCTTACAAATTTATTTGAATAGAAAATAAAAGCACTTTCTAATCGATCCGCTTGCACCCTTCTACAATCTAAAAACCCTAGGCAGCTACCTATGGCCTCTACAATGTCAGTCGTCATTTCATTTGATTTTTCAGATTTCCGGTTACCTCATGAAAATATAAACCTGAATTACTTCTAAGTCACAGAAAAAGGCTTTTATGTTTCTTGGTACCAAATTTTCAACTGCATAACTACTGTTTCCCACCCCCCGTTAGTTAAGGAAAAAATATGTAAATATTCTTTCCTTTTATCTAATTTTTATATAAATAAAAATCATTTAGTTTTTACTTGAAATAACTTTTTTACGCATTTAGCAGATATTTCGGCGAAAATATAACTGTACTTATAAAAATAACCTAATTTTCTAGCGCAATGATATCACAAATATATATAATACTATTCTGAAAGTGCAAGGATACATCAAGATTAACTACAAAGATAACTCAGATCAATGTGAAGAAATTTATTATTTCCAATTTGAAAGATGGAAAAGAATTCGATACTGAAAATTAAAACAGAAGAAGATCTGAGTAAGCTTTAATATCAAAATCTTAATTGAAATTAATTGGCCGTTACCTAATGGCTATTAATTACTATGCTAATAATCTAACAATAATACTTTGAATATCTACATACTATTCAATAACAAAAAAATAAAAACACCAAATAAATATAATGTTTGCTTTATTTTTTTATTAAATAAAGCATTTCATTAAAATGTCAGCTTTTATGTAACTTGAAAACGCGGCTAAGAATAAAAGTTATATTGTTAGATTTGATTGTATTGTTAGCACGTTTCAAAGCATGGGAAGTCTGAAAAGAATAAATCAGATGTATTATTTATCAACGTAAAATATTTTGAGTTAGTCATATAATTTCAATCGAAATTATCATGATTTTAACGTCTGCTTTACCATTATTTCTAAAACAGAAAATATGAATAATAATTACAAAACTTTTTGTGTAAACATTATATTATAAACTATTTGATAAAGATTTGAATTATAACTTACAGAATAACATTATATATTTTTATATAATTTTGTCCATAAAAATCTCAAGCTATCATTCCAATCCTTTTTTTCCCTATCGTCAAATATTTAGCTTTATGCATCGTGTGTAACAATTTGCAAAGATTTGACTTCCTGAAAGAACTAATTATTTTCCAAAATTTAAAACTACAAGCGTATGCCTCTTATTTTTATGGGATCAAATAAATAATTCGTTTCGTGCTCTGATAATTTTGGAATAATGAAAAAAAAATTAGTAAGGAATTTTTTTTCAAGAAAATGCTTTTACGTGTAATTTCGACTCAATTTACCGCAAATACGCAATTAAAGTTTTAAAAAATCGTTTTACAAAATACACATTTTTCCAAAAAAAATATTTTTTTACCTCTCTTAACGCAATTAATTATGAATTTGCATGATAAATGTTGCATAGACCTTGCTTTGCATGTTAATAAGAAAAAATTAAGGACCATTATAAAACTAGGAGAAAGGAAGAAAAAAAAAATTTTTCGTTAAGTCTCAAAAAAAATCATAATTGCTTAACTGTTCTTTTTTTATGTCTGCACTGTTCTTCAGCAGATTAGGTTCATTAATTTTAGAAGAAAATTAACCTTAATGGGCGAACTAAGCTGAAAAATATCACAAAAAAAATGAAAAAAATATGTGAGATCCACATTTTTTTATTCCAGTTTTTATATTATTCAGTGATTAGCAGACGAACAATTTCACTAATTAACGTTGTGGGGCGATGCTGTATGCAGCTGCCCCGTACCCATGGATTACCATTTTTTTCCCCTCCTTAGTTACCCTACCCTTTGAGTTTAATCTTTGGCATTTTTTCAACCCCATTTCCTTACTCTAGCAGTGTAATTGCATAATTTTTTCCAGCTTTAAATGTTACAATTAATCATTTTGCATGACGATTAATTCTCATTCTGCGTTTCTACTGCTACATCGTTAAAAAAAAGTACTTGGAAGAAAAAGTAGAAAATGGAAGGGAAAAAAATATTTTTTTATAGCCCTACCCAGAATTATAAAAACAGCTACATGTCAGGGCAAATTTATGCTCCACAATCTACTACGCACGTTAATTTTTTTGCAAGGCCAAAGGATTATTTTTATTGCAGGCAAGAAGGCTGATTAAGAATGTGATGAATAATTAAAATTAATGGATACACCTAACTTCTAAGCCTGACAAATGAAAAGCATCTCATTTCGAGCGGATATTTTCCAATTCTGTGTCGAAAAATATAAAAAAAATTATCATTAAAAGTGTTTTTTTTTAAATACTAAATGAAGAGAAGTGGAAGCATAGTTGGGATAAAGCAGATCTGCTCGGGCCGCTAGAAACAAGAAAGAATGAGATTTTTAATGAAGATGAAACATGTAAGAACTTCGAAGTCATTTCGGAAAATATAAAACCGTACCTCCCTTTTCCATTTCTTTTGAAATGGATTAAAGCATTATGAAGCAAAAGATCTTTTTGTCACAGAGCTCATTATAAATTTAAAAAGGCTTTTTCGCACGTTAATTTATTATCAAAATAAATTAAGATTTTAAAAATGCACCTATCTGGTATTGATTCATTTATTCGTAAAAATTGTTAATTACATACTAATTTAAAATAATACCCTAATTCTCCTTACTCAAATTTTAAAAATTCTATTATTATGATAGAAAATACCGATATTATATTTTATTATATATTTTCAAACTACATGTTTATTTCCTCTACGAATATAAATTTTTTGTTTTATGTTTACGACGGAATTTTTAATTCATTCTACTCATTTTACTGAGTTTCAAAATAAAAATGTAAATTAAAATTATAAAATTTGTTTATAAATAAAAATTTAAGAAATATTAATTTTGTATTTCACACTATTTTTTTTCTTGCTAATAAATGTTAAAGATAAAAAAAAACAATTATTATAAAACGAGAGAAAGAATAGTAAAAAATCAATTTCTTAACGTTCAATTTGACTGAAATCTGAATTTTATTCAGCTGAATTACTACAAATTCTTTGAAAGTAGAAATTAGTTGTATCAGTGTAGCTAAATTTTCAAACTAATTATCCAATTTTTCATGGATATATCAATACTGTTATACATGAATATAAAATTAAATTGTAGGTGTAGACTAATATTCAGCACAATAGCAATCTAAATGGATTTTTCCCATTGATTTTTAAAAATTACTGGCAGATTTGTCATTTTATGATTGTTTGTTATGAAGTGATGCAATATAAAATAAAACCATGCGGTTCCAAACATATTTCGTAAACTGTTATTTAATAGAATTTTGAAAATTTTGAAATAATCTCCCCTCTTTCTGCTTGCCAAGAAATCATTTGAAAGTATAAATAACTCTTTAGAAATATATTTTAGTTTTCCAAATTGATATTAGATCATTTTTATTGCGATTTTTTGCAAATTTATCCAGCATATTTGAAAATGTATTTCTTTTAATGAGAATAACTATAAATTTTCTTGAAATTTATCAAATAAATTAAGCTGTTCTAATACAGGAAAACGATAAAAAAATATCAAAACTGAATAATAAAGCTCAACATTAAAAATTATTTATGTCTGTTATTCAGCAGTGAAACATGACTATCGGTGTTACTAATGTTCAATCATGTCAAAAGAAAACAGTTCAATTTTTTTTCTTAAAACTCAAAGGGCGATACATTTATGTATTTTTAGAACAATTTATTCTTCTTAACAAAGCATAAATAAACGATTTCCCTTCATCAAAGTAATAAAAACAAAACAGTTTAGTAAGAGGTGCATTAAGCAAACGGCGATCAAATTTTTCTCCTTTCAAATCTCCTTTTTCTCCAATACCAACCGTAACATAATAAAGAACTGTGTTTTTTTTTACTCCGTATCTCTAGGTCAAAAAATAAAAATCAATTGCCTCGCGTCTTATAATTTTAACATTATTGTAGGCAATGATGTAAATATGGCAGTTCTTCTGTTTCGACATTTGAGTATTTACTTTGCATATTTATGAACGCCGAAGCGATTGTAAATTGCCGCATATTAACAGCAATAAAAGGAATCTCCCTCTTATTTGCAGATAAATGGACATATCATTGTGGATTATGTTGTCTAGTACAGCAGAAAAATAAAGCGTTTTCAGCTGCGCAATTCGTAATTATAGGCCATGATTGCTCTGGAGTATCCACTTTTTGCATCGGAATATAATTCTTCGCAAACGATAATATGAGACTAATTTGTATGTCAAATCCCAATCACTGAGTTTTTGGAAGCATACAATTAACCAGGGAGCGGGAAGAATTATTATGGGAAAAAAAAGACGGAAATCATCTCCTTTATCTTCTGTGTTTTTTATTCTAATTTCTTTCTCGACCTATGAGTGTGGGGGATCGCTGGAGGGAAAAAAAACTTTAGTTTTCCTTTAACACCCCTCTTGCTTTATCGATAAAAATGAGCAAACTTCCTTCTCCGAAAGGGCTCCAATTTTCCCGCTTGTGATTTATGACACAAAGGGGAAATGTCATTAAACATGATTAAAATATCGTTTTATGCCATTTCTTCATTCATCATCGGAACAACGATATGTTGGGAAAGAAATTTACAGAATGTATTATTTCCTAGTGGAAGCACAACATTTGAATTGGAAGGAGGAGCCCGGGGGGGGGGATGCTCGTATATAAATATATCATCGGAGCTTTATTTGTTCTAGAATTATATTAGAACATGTAACTATCATCATTTCGCTGGGATGAAAAATTGTTATTAACAAAATTTTCCTTGTTCTTCCTAGTGGTACTATTATAGTTGTTACTAGAGAAAATTTTGAAACATATTGGATTGGGAAATTTATTTATAATCAAAAATTTCAAGAAGCATTTTGTTGTTAACATTCTAGGTGCATTTTAACTAATAGTTTTGCTTTCTAAAATTATATTTAATATAAGTAAGACTAAGCATTAGAAACTTTTACAAAGCAATAATACAATGTATCTAAATAAATTTATGATTTCCTTTTACGGCGGCTCTCAAATTTGTATTTTCCACAGATGGGGAAAGGATGTGAAAACAAACAAACAAAACATCGACATAACTCATTCAGATATTATACTGAATAGGAATCGCATAGATTTCTTTGTCTTTTTTTGTGACAGATTTTGCATTCAAAAATATATCAATTCCTAACCGCCTTATAGAATAATAATAATTTTAAAATTTTAATTAAATTAAATTAAATTAAAATTGAATAAAAAAATAAAACAGAAAATTAAATAGGAAAAAAAATTAATTTTTACTTTTAACTGCCTTTCTGATTATCTATAAATGAATATATGACACTGGAAAAGTTTAATTTTAATTTCCGAACTGCGAGAAGTTTTACTTTCCCACGTCTCTCTTTAACAAGTGACGAATTAAAAAAATGTGTCAATATATTCCTTTTTGAAATTATAAATCTATTTTTCAACCTTTTTCTTCTCTTTACCGTTCTCTTAAGTATACTGCACTGCCCTCCTCATAACTGTTATAAAGAAATCATGATAATAATTTAAAATTTAATTATTTCTAAGTTATCATTAAAAAATTAAAATAAAAAATTAAGTCTAAAAAACACTAAGGTCCGCTTTTTTAAGATCAAAAATTGTTTTAGACAAAAATTCTTAGCTCAGTCGGCCATTATTATTTTACTAAAAGAAAAAAGTATGTTTTTTTTTTAATCTCAATAATGAGAAGTTTCACTATTGCAATGTTAATAACTCAGACAACTTTTTAAATGAATTGTTGATTTGTAAATATTGGTTTCTTTTGATATTGAAAAGAGTAATACAGCTAACTTGTTGGATAAAGAAGATACAATTTTAAACCATATAATTATTTCATTTTTAAGAATTTTGATTTATATATATGGCCTCCTAAAATCAAATGTTTGTTTCATGCATAATAAAAGTACGTTTATCTTGTTTTGTAATCACTCTGGATTATTTTTATTAATCACTATTGGAATAACTATTAAACAAGGCTTCTTGCATGAATTACAACTAAAGAATCCACATCCATTCTATTAAAATCTGTTATGTTACTTTTTACAAAAAATTAAATTTCATTTTCTAAATTAATTAAATTTCAGTTCTTCTCATTCAGCGGAATTTGTAAAATTTGTATTAATTTGATCGAATCTATAAGATTTTTTAAAACACTATGCTATCATCGAATCTATTAGCTTTTTTTGCCGACAACCGGACTTCGATTAACTTTAGTAAGTTTTTTAAATAATTATAATGAGACTGTTTATATAAAATACAAATTCTAATTAATTTTCATTCGCTTAGATTCTAAATACAGGGGCCAGAAAATGAAGCTTTGCGAAATACTATTATTGTTATTCGTTTAAATTATGGTTACATTATATATATAAACTGAAAAGTTGAAAATAATCCAAAAAATAAAAATGAATCGTATTAAAATGAAGATACTTTTCATTTAAACTAAATATATTTATTCCACAATTTGGAATTCCTAAATAATGATGGTCAGGATATTTGACTTGTTTGCCCCATCTCACTTGAATCATTGCCAATGTTTTTGTTAATAAAATGTAATGTAAATATGATATATAATGCTTTTCACAAAATGTTTCATATACAACTTCTCGCTTTTTTTCTAGTAATATCTTACTTTGTTACTAATTGAAATTGCTTAATAACAATTAAATTCACATAACTTACATTTTTTCAAAAATTATTTCGATCAATTTTTTTGCTTGTTAATTTTTAAAAAGTACATTTCACAGGTTTTAAACATTGCTGTGAAAATCCATAATTTCAGCAAAATCAATTTTATTAATGCATATTGTTTCTTTTAAAACCAGTAGATGGCGCCACCATTCAAGAAGATTTATCTTGCTTTTAGATTAAGTTGAAGTTCAATGCTTGATGGCACTTAAAACTTAATAGAATAAATTTCTATTTTAAATATTTTATAAAAAGAATCAGGATTTTTTTCTTTAATTTCTGAAATAAAAATTTTAGAAAACTGTTGATATAATTAATACAACAGTTTGATTATCATTTTATTATTCAAAATGTAATACCATATCACATTTGTAAAAATCATTATTTATTCACGGCATAAAATGTTTAAAAAAAAATTATTTCAAGGTATTGTTTGGAATATAATAGAAAAAATAGATTGTCTTCAAAAAAACATTTCATTTTAGCTTGCTTGACTATTTTTTAAACTTTACAATTTTACATATTTTTCAATTGACTAGAATAATTTTATTATAAATCGTTTTATACAATTAAACAATATCTAATGGTGTAACTTATTTAATAAAATACTTAAAGCATAAAACATATCTTGAATGAATAATTTAATACAAAAGAATTCCAGAACTTTCTTTTACCATCAAATATTAATATGTTTTTGCTATACAAATTTTGAAAGATGATTTCAATAAATATAATTCAATACATTTTTTTCCTTGCAAAATTTTATAATTGTTTAAGAGAATTCTAAAAAAATTATCAAATTTTTGTTTTATTATTCAAAAAAAAATTCAAAAGCTTGCCGATACAAATTCTGGAATATCCAATAAAAAAGCGGAAGCATTTTGCTCATATAACATTCTATTTTGTAGTTTCTGATTATTATAAATTGATTCTTATATTATTTAATATTTATGTGACTAATATTTTAACTCTTTTTTGAAAAATTACATCTAATTTTATTTTCACAGACTCTGATCAGACAATGTACAATAGGCATGCTGGTTAATATGTCATCGAAGGACTTTCAAGACATCGAAGGTACGAACCCACAAAAAATGATCGAGTACTTTCTTTATGTATACAAATGAATGCACTATTAATGTACATATAATATTAACAGATTGTAATTGCAGTCAGGCTTATGTCATTCTTTGCATTGAAAATCAAAACCTTTTTCTTGAATGGGGAACTTCAAAAACTCTCAAACATGAAGCATTCCTTAACTGAGTTGAACCTTTTTGTTACAGTTAACATTACATATTGCACAATTTATGCTTTCCCTTAAACTTCGATATATTTTTCAATAGAAGATAATTTTTCCTTTTATAATTACATATAATTAATATATTATCTAATTATTATATATTATATAAATATTATGTATCATTGTACAAACATATCAACTAACTACTTTTCAAATGAGTTTCATTGTGAACTCTTTTGTTTGGAAACATTTATCCTTTATTCCTTAAAAATGATTCAATAAATATCAAAGATTTAAAAAGCAACTACCGAAATTCTCTAACTAGCTACAGATACTGATTTTATCCTTTTGCTATAAAATTTAATCGCTCTTAATTAACGTAGATTATTTCTATTAATTAAGGGTGAGTAACAAAATATCGTTAACGAATTTATGTAGGTATTAAGAAATTGGTGCCGTTGAGGGTTAATGCGTTAAATGCATTAAAGAAATTATCTCTACTTGTAACATGCAAGCTGTTATTTCTTTATAAGATAAAAAATTCCTCTTTCGCTAAAATAACTAAATGCAAAAAATAGATATTTTTTATAAAAATATTTAACGTAATGATTTTTTTTTCGTTCTTGAATTGTTATAATTATGTTAAATTTTCAAAATATTTGGGCAAACTTTTAGCGCCGAGATTGAAAAAACATATGAAAATATTACTCAAGATTAACGTGTTATTTTATCTTTATAGAATTATGCATCACATTCCATGAAATGCTTTGCATTCAGATGATTTCCTTCACAATTTTTATTTACAAATATTGGAAAATCTTCATCGTGAAAACATGAATATTTTTACCCTTATCCATCAGCAAACATGGTTTTATTTGATGGAAATGAAAAATCATATTTTGATGAAACGGCTGAATTTCAATATTTAACAGAATAACTTCCTTATTGCTTGTCTTTAAAAAAGTATTACTTTACCTTTATTAAATAAATGCTCAACATATTTTAAGCAGCAATGTAAAATATACAAATAATGTTTTCGAGATGTAAAAAAAAGTCCGTTTGAATACTAAAATCGGTGAGCCATCCTTGAAGTGTATTAATTTTTGCAGTGTATTAATTTTTTTATGAAATACAAAGATACATGATATTGAACTCTGTATCTGCCAGTATCTTCACTCCTAGAAGCCTTTGAATATTAAAATCAACTCATTATCATTGACGTATACCATGAAGGAGCATAAACTAACACCATTCTCAAAAAATAGTAAGAATATTGTAATATTTTAATTAAATGTATAAAACATCATTTGAACACTATATCTGGCAATTTTTTAATATGACTGATCGATAATTTACATTTAAATAATCATTAATGACAAACTTTTCAAATCTTTTCAGATGACTTGGATCAATCCATCTGTTCCTTCCTCACGTGCGATAAGTATTGGGATGACTTTGATTCGCATGTAAGTATACAAATGCGATAAATAAAAAAAGAAAAGAAGTTTTTAATCTGATTTCTTCAATTTTATATTAATTTTGACCTATTTAGAAAAAAAAAGGAATAATGATTCAATAAAAATTCATGCAGTAAAACGCCAAAATTAAGAAAAATTCTAGTAAACTTCAAAAGCATATTTTTGCTTAGAATTATAATAATATAACCAAGAAAGAAAAAAGTTATGTAATTAAAATTCAAGCATTTCAAATAAAACAAAAAATATTTTAAACAACGATTAAAAAAGTAAAATTTTATGAACTAAAGGATACGTAGATAACTATAAATATAAATAGAATTTGAAGACAGATAAAGCTGGTGTTTAAAAGGAATCAATAATTAATAATTTACTAAATTTTAGGTGCACCGAGTACCAGTTCTGGTCATAACCATTCTTGGATTAATTGTCATCAGCTTGTTCTGCTTTTGCTACTATGGATTATGGATCCTGTTAGAGTAAGATTTATAGTTCCATTATTCATTTTCCATTTTATTATTATTATTGTGATCATTGAAAAAATATTTTACTCTTGAAGGAAATCCTCTCTAAATAACAGCCAGGTGTGCTGCAGCTGCCAGAAGTCGTCTGACATCCGCTATAGACAGAAACATCATAAGCGCAAATACAAACAAAATTCTACTGGATACAAGCCTCTTCAAAATTCTCCAGAATTCCCATCAAGACAAAATTCTCCCGAATTAGACGCCAGACAAATTGCTCTTAAAGGTTCTTCTCGACAAGGTTCTCCGGAATACATTGTAAGACAGAACTCTCCCGAGTACACAATCCGACACGATTCTCCCGAATACATTTCAAGACAAAATTCACCTGAATGCAGCTCTAGACAAAATTTTCCTGAATACAGTTCTAGACAAAATTCTCCTGAATATGTCTTTAGACAAGGAGTTCCGGAGATTTATGTTACAAGACAAAATTCTCCGGAATATATTACGAGACAAAATTCACCAGAATATTCTCCCAGACAAAACTCACCAGAATATATAACAAGGCAAAATTCTCCCGAGTACATGGCACGACATAATCCAACACCGTATGTAACCAGACAAAATTCCCCAGAATATATATCGAGGCAAAATTCTCCAGAATATGTATCAAGGCAAAATTCACCAGAATATATAACAAAACAAAATTCTCTAGAATATACAACAAAGCAAAATTCACCGGAATACATAATAAGGCAAAATTCGCCAGAAAGTCTACCAAAACAAACGTCTTCTGACTATGTAGAAAAACAGAAACGTCAAGATTTCATAACAAAACAAAATTCTCCAGAATCTATAGAGAGACAAAAGTCTCCAGAATATATTAAAACAAGGCAAAATCCTCAAGATGGTTATTATTCACAAAATCCTTCTGAATTTTATTATAATCAGACTTCAACCGATTTCCGAAACACTAAAAATTTATCTGGAAATCAGTTTCCTCAAAATTATCCTGAACTTCAGTATAAACAAAGACCCTCACAGCTGCAATGCAAACAAAATTCCTCTGAAATTAGTTATCTAAAGGATAATTCTGAGTTTCGGTAAATTCGTAATATCTCTCGAAAGCACAACTAATAAGAACAAAGAAAATAAACTGTGATTATACAAAACACAATTCAAATATTTTTATATCAATGCAAATGTTCTCGCTTCAAGTTACCCTAAATTGTAGCATTCAAAATTAACTTATTAAATTTCTAAGATTTATCTTAATAGAATTAATAAACAAACAAATTAAATTAAAATGTTTTAAAAATGTATTATTTAAAAAGTTTTGAATCAAATAAAATTTGGATTTAATTCGACAAAAAACAACATTCAAAATGTAAAATAATTATTTAAATAATTACATTATTTGGGAGAATTTTGTCCATAGAAAATCTATTTTCATCGCAAAATAATTCAACAAATTATAATGAAACAGAACAAACTTTTTTATAATTTTTTGCTTATTTGATCACATTCCTTATTGTACATTTTAGAGTAGTTATTTCAACTTCATATTTTCTAATAACACATATGCCACTTTTCATAATCATACCTGAGCTTTGGATGAAATATTTTTTCATCATTGAAAAGAATGTCAACTTTTATATTTGCCATAAAAAAAACAAATTTAAAAATACAAATGCAACAAAATTCTATGGTTATATAATCTTGACCATAAATCAAACTATCAATAATATTTCAAAAAAAAAACTTGATTAAAAAAAAATATCTGCATTCTTTAGGAATCAATTAGGTATAAAAACTTTAATTTTATGGTCAAGGACATAACGGTATTTTACTGAATTTCGGACATATTATAATAAATAAAATGGTATAGTTTTTCTTAAAATTACATAACTAATTAGCCTCTCTGCTCTTTTCTAATTTGAAAATTAAAAATTTTTGTTCTAATTTGCTGGACATAAGACTAAAATTTTATAGCTATTAAACTGGTCCCCAACTGAAATTTATAAATAATATAATAATTAAATGTAATATACTGATAATGATCAATAAGGAAAATAAATATTTATTAAGGACTTGGTTATTATATTGCAGAAATATTTTATCAACAAATGTAACAAAATGTCTAGTGATTAAGCCATTCTCTCAAACATAAATTTCTTTCATTAATTATTCTATTGTTATGAGTTTTGATTATTTGACTATTTACTCTATTATTATTATTAAATGAAAATAATAACAAAAGAAAATTAAAATTTCAAAAATTTAAATACTTTTTTTCTGAAAACTGCATATTGGTTAATAGTTCTAAATGAGTTTTGTAACCATCAATGATTTTTTTTACAATTTAGATATTACTATAATTTCTAAATCAGTTTAAATACTATTCTTATTAAATTTAAAAATAAATTAATGAGTTAGTAAATTCTGAAGAAAAAAAATAATTAAAATACTATATAAATTCAATGAATTTTCTAAGAAGAAAAATAAATGGCTTCAAAAATAAAACTTGACATTCTTTCTCTAATTGTGCTTTGAACTTTTCTACATTTGAAAACTGATTTGCATTGTCTGCGATTACCCAGTTTCACAAGCATTGATAAACATGTTTTGTACTATTCTATTTTTCCCTCTCTTCTGAATTCATTTTATAATTTATCTTCACAACTTCTTGCCATGTGAGAAGTATGAGATTTCATGACATAGAACAGATTGTTCTACATTATTTCACTAAGCTTCTTTTCATAGTGTTATTTTAACTTTAGGATAGTATGCAAAATAATAATAATAATGATTATCATTATTATTATAAATTTTCTAGTATAATTATAGCCAAACGGATCATCAATTCCAGACTGTAATTAAAATGCATTGTCTAAGGAATAAAATCGAGGCTGTTTATCATCACAAATCTTAATAATGATCATATAAAAGAAAAATTAGAATTCATAAATCTGTTGTGAAGCAAAACATGAAGTATTAGAGCCTATTAAAATGATACAAATCAAAAAGTTAATAATATAAAAAAATTAAGTCGGTATGGAGCAGAATATTAAAATACAATAAAAAGCTCATTAAACTGTAATAGGGTAATTCATCAAAATGTGACGATTTAATTCGGCGTGAAGTAAATCATCAAGGTATCAAAAAACATTATTAAAATAGTACATAATAAAGCATTAAATTACTGAATATATTAAATCAATATTAGTAAATATTAAAACATAAAAATTGATTACATTGCCAAAAAGATGTCATGACTAGCTGTAGCAAATATCCTGGATTATAAAATGCATATCACTTAATAAATAACTATGTTAAGGAAGCAACCTAGATATTGGATATTAAGTAAAAGCATATCATATACCGTATTAAAAAATAAATTCGTAATTGATATTAAAATATTCAATACATTAGTATTATTGTATACGATTATTAATGATGGTGATTATTATATTAGCATAAAAAGTAATCCAATATTGGAAAATGGTAGCAATTTCTAAAAATATAACAAATACGCTGTGAGAAAGGAATTGCTTGGGCCGCTGTCAAGTATACGTAGAATTTGATTTTTATGATTAGATTTCTATTGAAATTAAAAGTACTTCAAAATGCATTTTATAAATAGAAAACATATCATGTTGTTAAAGCAAAATAATAGTATCATTCCCTCCGCTTATTAACCGAATTAATTTTAATAAAATAAAAACAATTAATAAAAAGTCCAAACACTTTTTAGGATTTATTCATAAGTAATTTTAGATTAATATACAATCCATGAATGAAAGGGTCAGTAAGCATTACTAATAAAAATGTCGATAATTATCTATTTGGATATTAACTTTATATATGAAATTGATTCCTTTTACAACAAAGAAAAATTATTAGATATTTATATATTTCTTACTTTCTTATTTTTTATTTATTTATTCAGTTTAAAAACAAAGAAAAAAGCAATGAATTTCTGTAAAGATAGATATGGAACAGGATTACCTCTACGGTACATAAAAGATAATAAGGGTGTTGCTCATAAAAGAAGCAGAAAATTGTTGAAAAATTCTTTGTTTTAACATTATTCTATTTTATTTTTATTTCTTAATTTAGTTTTAGTAATAAAATTTAAATCTAAAAAATCAGTGAAAAATTTCCAGCAGCATATATGCTTATTATTTAAATTTAGTTGAATGATTTTTTTGAGTATAGTTGTCTTTTCATTTCTTCTTGATCTTTTTTAAGCGAATTTTTAATGCATACAAAATCCAGCTCTAAATTTCTGTCATTGATTACACCTGATCTAAAGTAAACATTTTATTTTATAATTTTTTTTTCAATCATTTTATTATTTTACCTTTGAAAAATTAATAAGCTTTCTCAAGTCCAAAATTAGTTCAATGTTGAGACAGATGAATGCGAAACAGTATCACATATCATCATTGATTATTTAATGCACTATAAAGCTTGAATGTAGAAAGAAAAAGCATGCGTTAAGAAAAAAGAATACATAAATAGGTTTGGATACCTATTTAGATGCATGGATACTCCCTCCTCTCACTTTGTAAAACTCCCATAAAAAACACGGCAATTTATTTCAGAGTTGCAAATCCTTAAAAGTAATAAAAGCACTACGTGTCTCAAAAGCACATGCCTTCTTAATCATTACCAATATAATTGATTAGTTTACTTAATAGCACCTGCAGTTAATGTATAAAAATGCGATACCTTTTTATAATTGGATTTAGATATCAAGATATTTCCTCGACCAACTAAAAAAATCTGATAACAGTCATCAAATTAAGTAGATGCTCAGGTCTTATTCATAAACATGGAAGTCAATGCAAAGTTTGCGGGATGGGTTTGTTGAGCATGTATAGAGGTGTCAAAAGTTTTGATATCTAAATCTATTAAAATGCATAGCAAATATAAGGACCGGATTACGCGTTCTGGGGAACAATTTCGCAGAATAAATCTCGGGGGTCGCTTTAATCCCCCAAACTTTCAAAATCAAATATATTTATCAGTTTTAACTTACTGGTTACAAAAGAAACTTTATGCAGAAAATGTTGGCAAAGTAACAAACAAAAATGTAACAAAACGCTTAATATCACACCATCTTCTAAAAGGTTTATTTTAATATATAATGTATTAAAAAAAATCACAAATCTAACAGTTATTTTGAATATAAGAGAAAAATAATAGAACTTTTCTTAACAAAATATTAATTAATATGAATAAAGAATTAGATATTTTTTAAATCAAAAAGTAACACAAAATTTTCAAATTATAAAATGCCATACTATAAAACCTTCAAATAATAGTAAAACAGATATATTGCTAAAATAATATTCTTAAATTAAGCTAAACAATACTCCATTTTAATTTGAATAAGGTTTTGGGGTAATTAAATGAAAGCAAAAAATTAAATAATTTGCAAAGAACTGAAAAAAAAATTCAAGGACTCGGAATTCCTAAAATTTTGACCCCTTGGCAATTGCTCACTGCATTTCAAAATATCAAAGAAAATTTTCTAATTTTTTTTCATACATCGAGGGTTTTGTGAAATTTTTTAATAGAATTAAAACTAACTACTTCTTGGGAGTCCCCTCTATCTAAATCGCCATCAGAAACTCAAATCCAGCTATACAAGCAGGCCTAAGTTTCCTTTCTCTGAAAAAAGAATATAAAATTAAAAAACTTCTGAGATTATTTATTCTTTAATGAATGCGTAAGTAAAGCATTTCAGTGTTTAAAAAGGAATATTATAACTTAAATTTTCAATAACAAAAAACTTTGAGCTGTTTTTTAAATATCAATTAATGAAAAGAACAGCTCATAATTTTATACATAAATTTTTTTCAAAGATTTGCACATAAAAAAAGAATAAGATTTGTGATGATATTCAAGCAAGTTCCATAGTCCGGAGCTCAAAATTTCAGGTTAGCAGACAGCTTATTTATAGATTTATCAAAATCTAATCGAGGAGTCAGTAACAACAAAACTATAAGTAGACATATGAAAGAACAGATATCAATGAATATTGGATTATCATAAAAGATAAATTATTTGATAATTCAATGCACTTTCAGAGAATAGAATTCAGTTCATTGAAAAATAATACCTAGAAAGTGTACATTTTTGTGAAAACCCAACGCCTGTAATGCAATATGCTCTAACATTGTCTGCCGTCCAGTGTCCAAATCCTCTCTCACTACACTGTGATTATGTGCGTGCATTACATTCTTCTTCATTAAAAATGTTTTCATCTGAAAAATTGTCTTGTTTCTTTATTTTTTATATGAAGACACAACAAATGAAAGCATGAAAAGATAAATGGACATTTAAAAACACATTTATTAATCAACGCTATGCAAGTAATACCCTTGTAATGTCATTCAGCTAATCATATGTTGATGACAGTGACTCTTGACACACTAAATAAAAAAAAACATTGCCATTCTCGCACACTCACATAAAATATGAAAAAGAAACCTATAAGTAGAAGAGCCTACTTCATTCCACTTCAATTTAAAATATTTCTATGGAAAAAATTGTTAATTGAAAAAGGAAAAAGAATTAGTTAAAATAAATGAATTAGACATGAACATTATAATTTTTTCCGGTTAACAGAAATATAAGATAAACTATAGATAAAGCTAATATAATATAAAATAAAAATAAACAAAAATGTTTTCTATTTGACTCTCTATGACTTTAGTCATGATTTATTTGCTTTTTATGTCAAAGTTTAGATTTTCTGTTATACAATTTGAATGTCATTAAAATTTGGCTGAATTTTGATGTATCATCGTCAAGAACTATTAAAAAATTTTTGAAGGGACGATTATCATTGGTACTCAGACTAAAATATAATTTTATTTTTATAGGGCTTAAAAATAAATCATACATTTATTTAAAAATCCACAAAAATTATTTCTGCTCTTTGACGTGTATTGATTGAGTGAAGAAGAAACACTCTGCTGAATTTACAAGGCGATATTAACTTTTTAAACTCCATTCTCCAAATTCATAAATGACCACCAATATTTATTTAGTCGTTGTTGGCTATTAATTAAGTTGTAATTATTTCATTGCTGACAGTAGGTACTCCTTTTGAAATTACATGAATGAGAAATTCTACTAGTGTTTGGGGCAGCTGAATTCACGTGCTAGTCTTATTCAAACAATTTAATTGTGTGAGTATTAAATCGTTTCAATGAAATAATATAAGTACAAACAGTAATCGTGGTGCTTAGATTCATTTAAGGGATATCATATATAAAATTAGTTTGAAGCACTGAGCATCTACAGGAACTTCTACAGGAAAAAAAAATGTGAAAGCTTGAGGGCGAAAAAAAAATCTTGTTTGAGTACAATAAAATAAGCAGCCTTTTATTTCCAGTGATTGTTTTTATCGTGTGGTGGTTTCAGGAAAGCTTGTGCCTACCCGATAGGAAAATGAATGCTTCTCTGCATGTAACCAACAATCCCCTCAGCAACTAATTTGGGGCATAAGGATATTTTCCTAAAGCGTGCATCAATGTATAAGGTTCATTTTCTATGCATTTATGAATTCTAGTAAGGAATAATGCATAATCTAAGAATTTTGGAATAACAAATACTTTTGTTATTGTTATTACTAAATATTTGTTCAGAAAAATTACTCTTCAATCACATTTCTAATAAAAATTTATTAATTATCATTAATAACAAAATTTATTAATTGTAATTAAAACTTAATTAATTTATTTAAATAAAGTGTTATGGACAATTTATCTATTTAAACTTAAATTTTAATTTTAATTCCCTTCAAAGCCATTTATTTAATTAATTAATTTATTCTAAAACAACTGAAATAAAAAAAAAATGTCATTTCTTTGAAAATTTCACTTTGGTTCTGCATTCTGTCAATAGATAGCGCATCTAGAGAATACCAAAGGAAGAACATTTCACAGGCAATTAAAAATTATCTTTAAGCCAATTCAAGGATTCCGGAAGTCAAGAAACTAAAAATACCATATTGTAGCAATTTTATACTTACAAACTTTCCTGTAATTAATGCCAATTTCAGCGATATGCCGTTTCAAATTATTACAATGAATAGAAGGACAGCCAGCCCGTTCACTTTTCAACCCATTTAAAGAATGCAGAACCAAACGGAAATTTTCAAAGAAATGACATTTTTTTTTATTTCAGTTGTTTTAGAATAAATAAATTCATTAAATAAATGGTTTTGAATGGAATTAAAATTAAATTTTTTTAAATAGATAAATTAAGTCCATAACACTTTATTTAAATAAATTAATTAAGTATTAATTACAATTAATAAATTTTATTATTAATGATAATTAATAAATTTTGATTAGAAATGTGATTGAAGAGTAATTTTTCTGAACTTTTCTCTATGCCCTGAATAAAAGAAGGAGAATAGTTTTCATGTTACAGAAAAACTGTTTCTGACGTCCACTTCCACCTGCAGAAGTCAACTCTTCTTCCGCATATATTGTCAACTGACGAGGAATTGTCTCTTTGGGATTTTATGTTGATAAAAAACCATGATTGATTTTATTTCTTTCCCACTTTAATATACCTGCCCTACTACAGCCCTATATTTTACATTAAAATCGAATTTAAATGAAATTCGGTTGGTTCATCCCACGACTTGCTGTTACATGAATTGAAATTTTAAATTAACAAGTTCATGCACAAGCTCAGAATTCATTCTTATTCTCAGCATTTTGCAATACGACCAAATTCCTACCATACTTATAACTTGAATTGCATAGTCGTATCAAGAATCTTTAGATCATTCAGACGCAGACGAAGTAGCTCGATTGGTGGCTAGAATGGTAGGGTGTTTCTCTGTTTTTACTCAGATCTTCGAGTCCCGAAACTGACAGATGCCTTTATTTAATTTTCTTTTTTTAATTCGCTTTGGGTATTACTCTCCATACTAATCGCTCAGTTGCTATGAATTATTAAAAATCCTATACGTTAAAAATAGCATTTCAAATCAAAATATTTCTACACTTAATTGCAAGTTCAAGTGTCAAGATCATGGACAAACATAGAATTTTTTCCTATTCTTAGCATTATGCTTTTAGACTAGATTCCCATCGTATTTAAAACTAGAATTGGATTGTCTCATTGTGAACCTCACACACTTCAGACGGCCTCGGGACACGTACTTTGGTGGTTATTTTGGCAAAGTATAGCTCTATCTTTTGCAGATCTTCAGTTCAGGTCTTGAAACAGACAAATGTTTTTATAAATTATTATTCATTGATTTATTTTTGGCATTCATATCAAAATTAATCCAAAAGTTTTTATGAATTACTCCAAATCATATAGTTAAAAAAAAACTTTACTGAAAAATATTCCTATATTTAATTGAAATTCCTCTTCATTAGCTTTGTGCAATTAGACCAGATTTCCATTGTATTTAAAACTTCAAATGGATAGTCGTATAGTGAATTGTCGGCCTAGGGACGCATGATTTAAGGGCTTGCTCAGAAGGTTGTAGCGCTTCTTTTTTGCAGAACATCGGTTGGAGTCTCGAAACAAACAAAAGTTTTTTTTTTACTTTTATTTATTTTTGGTATTAATATCAAAACTGATTAAACAATTATTACAAATTATTCTGAATATTACAATTCAAAATCAAATTTTACTTCAAAATATTTCTTTATTTAATTGGAATTTCAAGCATCGACATAATGTACATGAGCAGAATTCATTCCTATTCTTTAGCATTGTGCTTTTAGACCAAATTCCCATCATATTTAAAACTTCACTTTGATAGTTGCATATTGAATGCCAGAACCCTCGTGTTATTTCCGATCACGTGGGTTAATGGCCATATCGGAGGTGGTAGCACTGCTTTATGCAGGTCTTCAATTCGAGTCTGAAAACCAATCAATGTCTTTATGAATTTTTATTTATTTATTTATTTTTGGTAATATTCTCAAAACTAATGTCACAGTTATTATGAATTATTCCAAATCATATTTTAAGAAAAAAAATTTTTATTTAAAAATATTTCACAATTTAATTCAAATTTTAAATGTCAACATTATGCATATGCCCAGAATTCATTTCTATTCATTACCTTTGTTCTTTTAGATCAAATTTCCACCGTACTTAAATCTTCAATTTTATAGTTGTTAAATGAATCTTAAGCCAGTCAGGCGTTCGTGGCATATGTGGCTTGGTGACTTGATCTGAGGGCTGAAGCGCTGATTTTTAAAGGTCTTCAATTCAAGTCACGAAATGGACAAATGTCTCAATACGTATATTTTTTTGTTATTTATTTTTGGTATTATCTTCAAAACTAATCCAACAGTTATCATGATTTATGTAGAAATTGGGTGGGACAGAATGCCCATAAAACCAAATTTAGATTAGTGTCTAGGGTCACTGATTTGAAGGAAAAAAAGCTTTTGAATAAGAAAGAAATTTATTCACAGCAAAGAGAAAGGAAAAGACATTTACAATATGACAGAACTATTTACAACAGAGAAAAAAATATTACTTATAGATGCACTAAGGATGAGGCATAGTTAATTGTTTCATGGCGAAACTACGTTGCTTATTAAAGTTTCATAATCGGAACTATATGACCCTCTCTATCCCCGTCTGGCGAGCGAATGCATAGTTCGCTTTCTTTCAAATTTTTACGTCAGGAGCTCAGGAGCTTTTTGATGTGAAACAAATAATTGTCGCAGTTTCTCCGGGGACAACTTGAATCTCTGCAACAGCAGATTCTTCACATGATAGTAATCGTTCGATTTTTCCTCAGGTTCTCGAGCAATTAAATTAGCAACTTCCGGAGGAATTAATCCTAGTAGTTTCTGGACCTATTGAGTTTTCGGTGATAGCGCTAAATTGGCATGATGCTCAAATAATGTTAAATTTAAACTTATGTCATCTTTCATGTTGAATCGGTGAAACATCTCTTGCGAAGTCTTACTAGTTACTGAAATATCTGCGGAGTTTTCATGACCAACATTTATTTGAGCTTGGATTTTCAGCTTTTCAAGTTCGTGTTCACGTTTTTCTTTCCGCAATCGCTCGCTTCTTTCTTCTTCCTCTTTCCGCAATCGCTCTTTTCTTTCTTCCTCCTCCATCCGCAATCGCTCGTTTTGTTTTTCTGCTTCTGCTAGATGTTTGTCCTCAATGATACACTCTAACATCACTTTGGCATCTTCCTCATCGTATTCATCGGTTTTTAAAATCAGATCTTTAATTTTGGGTTTCGTCAAGTCTGCTTCAACAGTTACGCCGAATTGATTCGCGAGAGCAATCAAATCTTCTTTTTTGCCTTTTAGTAAGAAAGACATTTTGAATGAAAAAAGGGGCTTGGTGCCAATCAAGGAACTGTATTAATTTTGAAATTTAGCCGAAATTCTCTATACTTCAGCGTGTTTAAATAAAAATCAAATTAAATTAGTTTTGCTTTAAACTTGAAATTAAAAATTAACCTTTGGGTAATTTAAAACTATTTCCTTAAACCAGATCTTAAAATGCATAAAATATTTTTACTCAACTGAATTAAAGATTCAAAAAATAACACTTAATAACTTTCAAAATAATGCTTGACAATAAATCAACTGTAAAGTAAGAAAACCCAAAATTACATCAAAAGTACTATATGAATTTAAACAATAAACAAAGTAAATAAATTATTTTCAGTATTAGTATATAAAAGTACTTGTACCATTGGAGTTCCGTAATTTAAAATGCTATTAAAATTAATAGTAAATAAAATGTTTTATTAGAAAACCATGAGTAACTTTCAGCAATGGAAAAAATATTTTTGTTCAAAATAACTTTATGCGTTTATTTTTTAGATGTAAGCTTCGCATAAAAAATAAATCAAATTCTAAATGTTTCAATTGTTAATTTAAGTATATATATAGATACACACTAAGTAAAAAACAGTAAATTCAGCAACAATTGCTGTTAAATTTGAGTTAAATATTGATTATTAATTAAAAAAATTTAATTAAATTTGAAATTCAAATCCCGGCAGAGCCCCCAAGTTTTTAGGAATTGGGTGGGACAGAATGCCCATCCAACCACATTTAGATTAGTGTCTAGGGTCACTGATTTGAAGGAAAAGAAGCTTTCGAATAAGAAAGAAATTTATTTACAGCAAAGAGAAAGGAAAAGACATTTACAATATGACAGGACTATTTACAACAGAGAAAAAAAATATTACTTATAGATGCCACCAAGGATGTGGTCTAGTTAATTGTTTCATGGCGAAACTACGTTGCTTATAAAAGTTTCATAATCGGAGCGATATGACCATCTCTATCCCCGTCCGGCGAGCGAATGCATAGTTCGCTTTCTTTCAAAATTTTACGTCATACGTCCTGGACTTTGGTTCAGAGGTATTTTGTGGTATTCTTAGTGACATCCATTACAACAAATTGGAACTAAATATTTAACAGTAATGGCCGCTAATTAAATCCCTACATTTATTCCAAATCATCTTTTTAAAAATAAAATTTTGCCTCGAAATATTTTTATTTTTAATTGAAATTTGAAGTGACGAGATTATGTACATTCCGAAAATTCGTACCTATTCTTAATAGTAAGTTCTTAATATCTGCAAGGAAATAACAATGAAACTATTTTCTTCCTTTTCATATCTAACTTTCAATTACTGTTTCCTTTTTATACATAAATTCTGTATTTTTGCACTTCTATATTTTATATGCAAATTGTTCTGTCAAAATATCGACAATTTCAATTATATTATTTTTAAATCAATTGAGTTAACCTGTGGTCATTATATATTGTTATTGCAATCTATGTTTATATTGTTTCTGCTTCTTTTTAAGCAAAAAATGTTTAAAGTGATTATAGTTATTAATCCTAAGCTATTTACAACATAATTTTAATAGGTACGCTTTTGAAAATTTACAGTTTACTACAGCGTATGTGGGAAATACGCGCGACCTTTTATGTTGGTATGACTGCCGCGCCCGCTGGAAGGTTAATATAAAATTTATTTTAACATTTTAAAATGGTTACTTGAAGATACTTTTTTTTTTTTGCTAATAAATATTTTATATTTAAGGAAATTTCAGGATTCTTTCATATACTCTGTGTACATTTCTCTTAATGAAACTTTCCCTGAAAAATAAAATACAATTTCGTTAAAAATAATATATAGGCATTACAAGCTCGGATATAAATAGCTAATAGTCAAAAGGTTGGTCAAAAGTCAAAGACCTTTTCATCGATTCATATTTCTTTTTTCCAAAATTCTCACTTTTATTCAATTTTTTTAGACTCAGCAAATATTATCGACATTTTCTTGAAATAACTTTGTAGTAAATTTATGAGTTCTTAAATTTTCGAATCTACAAAACCAATGATTTTCATTTCTCTTTTATGTAGCTCTCAAACAATTTTTAGAAAAAAAGCCATACGAAATTTATATTAATGTAGCAATCTCTTTATTTGCATTAAAATTAGAAATATTTTTTTAAAAATTAGTTTGTCGAAAAAATAAATAGAATTAGTTTTAACAAATAATTGTATTGAGAACATTATAATTTTTTTCACTTAGAAGAAATTCAGCTTACACTGGAAATGAAATTAATATTAAAATAAATAATATTAAAAAAATTAATTCAATGCCTACTTATTTTCATTCATTATTTATATGCATCTTATATTATTTATGATCGGTCATGGCTTCAGTAATCTCAGAGCTTAGTGAAAAAATTGGCAACCGAATAAAAATTAATGGAAAAATTTAATTAATTAATTAACCTTTGGAAGTAAAAAACAGTATAACATCGTGTCCTCCACTAAAATGTATTAAAAAATGTGTTTGAACTTGAATGAATGAATTAAAGGTATTTTATTTACGATTGAAAACTTGAACAAGATATATATGCGTGTGAATTAATAGCAGAAATTGAATAAAACATTGAAAATTACTTTCCTTACCCCACTACCAATAATATCATTGATGATACATAAAAATATATTGCCATACCTTATGGCAACATTTAAATTTTCAGATACACTGATGGAAAAAAAAATCCCAACACCAAGAAAAAATTATTGTACAGTAATGAAATTTTAGGAATACCTTTGTCTAGGTAACATATTTAATTGATTAAAGTTTCAAGATCACAGGTAGAACCATTTCAAATGTGAAATGTTGGTACATTAGTAACCGGTGTAACCGCCAGAATTTCGAATGCAAGCATGCAAACGTGCATGCATTGTGTCGTACAGGTGTCGGATTTCAGTTTGTGGGATGGAGTTCCATGCCTGTTGCACTTGGGCGGTCAATGCAGGGACGGTTAATGCTGGTTGTGGATGACGCTGGAGTTGTCGTCCAGTGATGTCTCATATGTGCTCGACTGGAGAAAGATCTGGTGATCTAGCAGGCCAAGGCTACATGTCGACACTCTGTAGAGCATGTTGGGTTACAACAGCGGTATGAGAGAGAGCGTTATCCTGTTGGAAATCACCACCTTGAATGCTGTTCATGAATGGCAGCACTACAGGTTGTATCACTAGACTGACGCACAAATTTGCAGTCAGGGTGTGTGGGATAACCACGAGAGTGCTCCTGCTGTCATACGAAATTGCTCCCCAAACCATAACTCCAAGAGTAGGCCCTGTGTGTCTAGGCCGCAGACAGGTCACTAGCAGGCTTTCACCTGGCCTCCTTTTAACCAACAAACGGCTATCACTGCGACCAAGGCAGAACCGGCTTTCATCAGAAAACACAACAGATCTCCACTCCGTCCTCCAATGAGCTCTAGCTTGACACCACTCACGTCGCAAACGGCAGTGGTTTGAAGTCAGTGGAATGCACTGTACAGAACGTCTGGCTCGGAGCTGTCCTTGAAGTAACCGATTTGTAAAAGTTCGTAGTGTCACTGTGGTGTCAACTGCAGCTCGAATTTCAGCTGCAGACGCAGCACGATTAGCCACAGCCATACGCCGAATACGACGGTCTTCACTCTCATTAGTACCACGTGGCCGCCCGGAACCTGGTCTTCTTGAGGCAATACCTTCTCTTGGCCACTGCCGCCAATACTCATGCGCAGTGGATACATTCCTGCCAAGTCTTTCAGCAATATCGTGGAAAGAAAACCCACCTTCTCGTAGCCCTACAACACGACCTCGTTCCAACTCAGTGAGCTGTTGATAATGGTTTCTTCGTCTTCTCAGAGGCATCTTTGACTAACATTAACCCATTACATCAAATCTCAATTGCAAATAACGATCACAAACCTTACAGCGCTTATTTAAAGCAAACCTCATTTGCATGTTCATAGTGTCGCTTCTAGCGCCACACTTACGCGCGTAGCTTGAAATTTGAATCGACGTCATCTTTCAGGTATATAAACACGCCTACCAAATTTCGTTAATTTAGCACAGCACCTTCTTAGTGTTGGGATTTTTTTCCATCAGTGTATATATATATATATATAAATTAGCAATATAAGAGAAAACGAAACTAATTATGGAAACTTAACTTAAAACTATCTCTGACTCGAACAAGACCAAAATTTAAAACGCAATCATAGTATTTAGTGTGCGCGAATGCAGCTACTACTAAAATACTGATGAATCACATAAATTAGCAATAGAAGAGAAAACGAAACCAACTATGGAAACTGAACCAAATACTTCGAATTCGAACAAGACCAAAATTTAAATTTAAAATTTAAAAAGAATCCGGCCTGAAGACTTTCACAAGGGTCACCCTCAGGCAAGGATTCAAAATAAGGGATTTTTTCTGTGAGGTATCGGTGGACAATGGTCAAAAGTAAGTGACACCTCGTGACCCGAAAATCCCCCGGAAATTAAGGCAAAAGAGAAACATCAATTTAATAGCAAAGACACAAAATAACATTAAAATCATCATCAAATGAAGTAAGAATACATACAAAAATATATGAAATAAACTTACATAAGAAAATACAACCAACAATTAAAAAGGATAGAACACACCAGCAACAGGCGAAGAAATTCCAACTATGCTATCCCATCCGCTAACCGTTATCCGATTTGTTTATTGTGAAAAAAAAAAATAATAAATGGAGGTTCTGAGCGCCATCTATTGATTTATAATCTGAAATTCTATTTTATTTTTAAGCTAAAGAATTAATATTTAAGCATTTCAATTTTTAAATTTTAATGAAATTATTTGTACTTTATAAATGAAAATTTTGTATTATAAATTGTTTTAATTTTAATTCTATTCATTTA